>JAKUCM010005983.1:0-44918 GCA_023374145.1 Lepidium sativum
TTCGAGCAAAATGTATAATGTTAAAGTTTGAATGTGTTAGTCATTCTTATGGATTTGTCTTTTAAACAATTAGACGCTAATACCATTTCTAACATATTCTACGGATATTATAGATTCTTCATCATCATCTTAATAACTACTTCAAATTCATAGTGTAAAAATGATTGGATGAGAGATTTTATCTGACTCCATGAGTCCTTGTACACAAAACCAACTCTAAGAGATAAACTTTTGAGAGCATGACTAACAGTGAGACCCTCGTGGTCTCTTAAAAAAAAAAAAGTTGTAAAATAACGGAACCAATACGGGTTCGCCACGTCTCTTAAATAAGGGATGCAAGAGACGGTTTCACCACGTGGCGAACCCGTATTGGTTCCATTTTTTTTAAGAGACTCTTGAAAATCTCAGTGTTGAACATGGTCTAAGTGAATAACATATAAGAGATAATAATATTTGTTTTTTTATATAAGAAAAAGAGGTCAAAACAATGTAAGTGTTTGCCCATTGGAATAGGTATATTACTACAAAGATTTCGACTCTACTTAAAAACTCGTTGAACTTACAATAGTAATATTTGATCACATCAATCTCTTCTTTCTTTATCTTTTATTCTTTTTTGAAAATTATGAATGTTATCTTTATTTAGTACAACAAATGTATTCTTTTGGGGATTTTAAACAAATATGTCAAATCAAAACTAGTAGAATTTGTTTCTTCTATATTTTAAATTAATGTTGGTGTCATATACTAATACAAACTCCAACCACATAATTTGGTCTTGAAGTTACATTACACCAAATTGTTCTAACGTTCTTTTCATTCTAATCCCAATACTAAATATAAAATAATTAAAAAGATTTTCTCTATTATTAAATTCAAATATGTTAAGTTAAATCATCTTTATAAATACTAAATGCTCTTGGACCGCAAATGGCATTTAGCCTAGTGGCAGGTGGTAAGTTCATAAGAGACATGCGCACTTACACATTTTGGGATCGAGTTCCCTTGCTTGTATTTATAAGAACTTGGCTAATGGACCGGCCATTTGTGACCCAATATTTACAACAAAAAAAAGCTCTTGGACCTAATTAATTACAAGAGTAACATTTTATCGATGAAGATCATCGAAAACTTTAAACGGAAAGAAATATACGAATATTTATTAACAAAAAAAAAAACATACGAATATATATGCTCTTTATATACATATAAATATATAACACATATGTGTGTGTATGTACGTGACAGGCATAAAAGAGGAAACATGAAGGAATCAATAAATAGGTTGATTGGGTAGATGTGTCTCGTGCTAAGGATCGAATTTAATTCACAGCCATTTTGTCTTTGATATTGCAATTAATACTCATTTTGTTGAACATTACATTTGACTTTTTTTTTTTTTAATTAGGCTTAAGCAAATTTAATGTCACCACTTTAATAACTTCAGAAAGAAACAACAAACAACGACAAAAAAAAACAATAAAAAAGCTAGCATTGGTATAATTAAAGTTAATTAATACCTTTAAAGTAATATGGAAAGCACCAATAGTTAATGGAGTATTTATTATATTTTCAGTATTAGAAAATAACTCAATTTTAATTATGATTATAATAATAAATTAATCAAAATAATTATTTTTAATTAAATTTTGACCGAGATAAATTTCTAATTAATTTTTGACCTGCATAAATTTCGAATGAATGATTTTTGACCTTTCAATTTTGACAAAAAATTAATTAAAATAATTGTTTTTAGACCAATTTCTGAATATAATTATGGTCAAAGTTTAATTTTTTTTATAGTTTATCGCTAAAAATGATCAAAATATTTTAATAATATATCGATTAGTCAAAATATTTTGATTATTTATCACCAAATATTTAATTCGTTAAAAATTGATAAATTTTTGATAATAATTATATTGACTAAAATTTTGGTCAAAATTTTTTAGTTACAATATAATATATTTTCTTGTAGTGTTTATATGTATTGAATTATTTTTCAAGTGAATATTTAAAGTATACCATTTTGTAAAACATTGTTTACAAACGACGAATCATTCTAGTACACTTTTAATATTATGAGCGAGAAAACCTACTATATAAATTTGAGAGAAACGACGAATTTCTTTTATTTGGAACACACAAAGTTTCAAAATATAATGGCCAATTATTTTAGAAAAGTATTATATAATGGCCATTTTTTTTTGAAAAGTATTATATTCAGGATCTCTAAACAATCTTTGATATATTTACCTATTTTTTATCTTAAGTGAGATATTACACACAATAATACTCCGAACACTGAAAATTAGATTATATTTTTCCTATAAACCGTTCAAATTTATATAAGATCATTATAATTTATTTTATTTTAGGCTAAATTATCTCATCATAGCTTTAAAGTGTGATTTTGATAATATGCTTACTACACGTAGACAATTGATTCAACATCTTTTTGAAGTAACCCTAAATTTGAAGTATGGTACTTGTTGTTTCTATAGCTGAAAGCTCAAAGACAATAGAGCAGTGAAAAGATTATTTAAATATGTTATAGAATGACATATATGATATGGTACACTGAGTCATGAGTCATGAGTCATTATTAGATAGCTGTAGAATTTACAACGGTCCAAATTATGAATTTTAAAGTGTAATAGTATTTTGATATGATTCAAAGGGTTTGATTAATATGAAGTAGAGACGACATCTCTAAAGACCCTCTATGTCTTTGATGACAAACTACAGCAACAAATCAAATATTCGTATCAATAAAGTTGTACCTTCAAATAGAATCCACTAGCCTTTTGTGAATTTATTATTGAAGCTATGCCTATTTGAATCAATGTAAGTATAGTTATGCAGGTTCTATATTTGATTTTCCTATTATTTAATGAATTTTTAGATTGTTTTTTCTTGCTGTAGTTTTTTTATCAACTAAGTTAGTGGCTTTTAAATACCGCTCCTACTGGTGTTTTGAAGATTTGTAAAGTGATTACACTACTGGGCCATCTGTCCTCGTCTTCTTACTGTAGTTAAATGCAATATTTAAATGTGTATTTTTTGTGATAATCTTATAAATACCTAAGGTAGGGCATCATTTGAGATCATACAGTTGTTAATTTGGTCATATTCTTAGTATTATTCATATGCTCAATTGATTCAAAGCAAAGACATGCAGAAGAAGATCAAGCTCGTGAATAAATAGTTGACTGGAATAATTAGTATGCATGCATATATTGATATATTATAAAAACACTTGATATATCAAGTTTATTTAAAATATTATTAGTTGTATTATAGTTAAGTGCATATTCAAATATTTATGAAACTGCTTATCAATATCATATATATACCAGTAGTAGTCCTATGCTAAAGCACATAGAATATAAATGTTAGGCACCAAAATATTTAAATATTTTTAGAGACATTATGTTTGAGGGTTTGATGTAAGATAATGGTTTGAATTCTTCAAACTCTTGTTTTTTTATTTGTTTGTTTTAGGTATAAAAAAGTTTGGGCCAACCCCAAATATACAAATAATTAATTTTGATGATTTTATAAATAATTGGATCGACAATACCTAATTAACCTGTTTACACCTAAATTTATAATAATATTATATCGAACCTAATACAACTATTTACAGTCGAACTCGTGTTAAAAAGGCAATAAATATGATACTCCAGAACTAAATAATTTTCTGATGAGATTGTCATATTTATAACTTCTGTAATAGATAACAAAAAGAATAAACTTAATATTTTAATCTAAGTTTATTATAAGCAATCATATAAGTATTGTGTATCTCCCATTTGAATCGATATCTATATTGTTGGAGGAATTAAAAGATTTAAAAATCAAAGGGACGGGAATAGTAAATTTATTAGTAAAATACAAAGAGACGACTTTGAGTTAAGTTCAAACTTTTCATAATTAGTCGCATGAAAAGTCTCGTATGATTATGTTTCTTCCTTCATTTAATAACACACTCATTGTATGACATTAAGAGTGATAATATCTTTTAATCACGGTTATAATTAAGTGAGCAACCTTTAATTTAAATAATTTTGCATGCATGATTAAGAAACCATTATATGGTCAACTCGGTTATGAACTTTAATACATAACTTAGATTTAGGTTTGCATAGTAAAGCTTAGATACTCTACATACAAACTATTATGATATTGCATGCTGAAAATTAATATGATTTTTTCATAACTCAGGACTAATTCTAGACTTATAAGGAAATAGATTAATTTTTGAAAGAAATGTACTTAACAGAATTATTGGGCCGAGCTGGATTTGAACCAGTGTACACATATTGCCAACGAATTTACAGTCCGTCCCCATTAACCGCTCGGGCATCGACTCAAAAATGGGACGGCAATGGTCCGCCGGCAAGCTCGTTCTAATCTTGAACGCAGTACATTGGAATCCTGAAGCACCACCACCATCCCCCATAAGTTGACTATGAAGAGAAGAATCAAAAGGATCATCCACCAAGAAAAGGTATAAATATGGAAACTTCTCTGCCATTTGAATCGGAGAATTTATGTAGGAAATCGGGTTTAATTTTTTCCTATGTGTATATAAATGAATTGAAAACAAAAACTAATATTTATGTGTGTTTGGGCAATGTAATTTTAAATCAAACTTAAAAACATATTTGCATAATATTTCATATAAAATTTTGAAAGAGGTGTGGTTTACATATAAATTTCTCTATGTGTATATAAATGAACTAAAAAGACTCCTATTTATGTATGTTTCGGTAATGTGATTTTAGTTATGTGCAACACATAAATCGAACTTGAAATATATTTACGTCTCAATTCTATTTTTTTTTTACCATCCGACCACAAAATCCAAGTTAAATACTTTTACGTTGAAACCATAATTCAGTTTTCCCAAATACCTATTTTGAAAATTTAGAATATGATTCATAATTAACTAAACGCTAGCTACTATGAACCTAACACCAATTGACCAATTTTTTTTTTTGTTAATTACCTTAGTGGCTTTTAAATATCGCTCATACTACTATATGTAGGAAGTTCGATCCCTGATACCTTGAGAATTTGTAAAGTTATTACACCACTGGGTCACCTGTACTCGGCGACCAAAATGTAAATCTAACAAAGCTTTTTGTTTATTTAACAACGTATACACAAATAAAAACAAATATAGCATTTCATCTCTGATAGAACAAAAAATGCGACAAAAGAAAAGTTAAAACAATTAATTGAAAAAAGACAAATTAAAAACTAAACATAATTTAGAATTGATTTAACGTACTTAATCATCGTATAAGGCTTGTTTTTTGGTAATGAAATCCGACAAATATTCCTGAGTTTCAGAAATTGTGAAGAAGAAATGGACAACAGATAGTATAGGGAGAAACAGTGGTGACATTATTATTACAGTAATAATTGACTTAAGAGACTTTTGGAAAATACTTTTTTTTTTTTTTTTTTTTTGAGTTTTGGTTCTTCTGACTCACCATGTACCATGTCAACAACAACTCACGTGACCCATCTCTTACTTCTTCTTACTTAACATCTTTTACCAAACCTCATTACACATCAAAACTTGGTTTCATCTTCCTCTCTCTCTTTTCAAATTTTGAAATCAGAGCTATGACAACAACCAATGATCATTTCATTTACCTAGTGTTATTTGATTACCATTCCATTTTTCATTTAATGTCTCTCTTCAAACATCTACATCGGAAATGTGATATTTTGTAAATAATATATAAATATTATTGTTAAATTGATATTGACTTAGAAGTCCATAATTTCAAATATAGTATCAACATCTATCTTTAATTTGATCATAGCCCAACTGTGAATATAATTTTTCAAAAATTCTCTTACAAAATGTTTATAAATCACTCTATTACTAATTGGTTCAGTTTGAAACCTCAGAATCTCCAATAGTCTATTTGATTGATTATTAAAAATCTTAGAAATTTATCATTTTAAATTTTAGTGTTATTTAATTAGATATTAATTCAATGGAATTAGTATCGATGATTTGTTTTACTTTAAATTTTCTAGTGAAGTCTAAAATAACTGACCAAATATAACCCAACTTAACTATAAGCCCATGACCGTTTAGAAAAAAGTATTGGGCTTTAATGTTTTACTAATTAGGCCCATGAGCTTATCGATATTTCGAGAAGTGAATTTGCTCGTCGAAACTCTTTAACAGTTTCGTTAATTCGTTTGATCTGTATGTTTATAATGAGATCAAATTTCCGTGGGGGTTAATTTGATCAAATCAAAAACTATAGAGGGCAATTTTCAATAAAATGTGGATTACTATAAATAAAAAATTCGGATGTAAAATAAAAAGTGTCGTTTTTGGTTTCCTCATCTTTTGTACCGCTCCGTTGCGCCCATCTCCTCTCTTTCCTCTCTCTAGCGGCGGAGTTACATTGTCGGCCGCCGAGGAAACCGGCGAACACTGTAATCTTCAAGTTTACAAGCTCGTTACCTTGATTCTCTAAGGATTCTTTCGCCGATAATCTTCATTTTTCCTGTTTTACGATAGGATCGGGATTTTCTTGCGGATCCGGTGATTTAGGGCGTTTTTGATGTTTATCGAGTAAAGTTTTTGTCGATTTAGGTATTTTATATTGACTTGGTGTTGGATTTTGTGAAAGGGATTTAGAAATTAAAAATGTCCCTACTTTTATTTTGTGTAGTGATCGATGATGGAGCGGAGTGGTGGGTCGGGTGAGCGCTCACGGATTGTTGTAAAGACTCCTAGGAGCTCATCGGGTTGCATTTTGAAGGAGAAGAGCGATGGGGTTGGTAAAAGGACTGTGATTTCTGCTGGAACTAGGCAGAATTTTGAGAAGAAGAGATCCAGAATGGTTGTTACAGACTCCGAATCAAGTGATGGTGAGTTTATGAAACCACCTTCTCGTAGAATCGCTGACCGCAAAACCCTTGTAGCTAAAGAGAAGTTTAGGAAGAGGGAAAAGGCTGAGCTTGATCGAAATGGGTATGTGAATGTGAGGAGGAACAACGAGTCGTCAGGCAGTTTGATGAAGATGAACAAGTTGGATGTATTTGAGTTTGATGAATACGATGGGATTGATAGTGCAAATTTAATGAGAAAACGTTTTGATAATGGCAGTGTTGGAGTAAGTGGAAGAAGTTCTTTTGCACCGGGAAGAGCTGATAGCGGTGTGGGAAGGTCTGGATCAGGCAGGGACGTTGTATTTTATAGGAGAAGAAAGGCATCTGTAAATGGAACAGGTAATGTGAGCTCGCAGGAGGAGTCGAGTAGTGAGTCTGATTCTGATGAACCGATGAGGGTGCAAGGGAGAAACGGTGTTCTGAAGGTGAAGGTAAACAATAAAACAAAGGAGTTGAGTGACGAATCTGATTCCGATGAACCAATGAGGGTGCAAGGGAGAAACGGTGTTCTGAAGGTGAAGGTAAACAATAAAACAAACACTCTTGCTGCTTCAATCCGTCACCAGGACGTAGAGATGCATGACATACAGCCTTCCTCTAGGAAAGTGAAAAAGCGTGAGAATGTTATATCAATGCGACCCTTTAGGAAATCATGTAGTGTAGAGAATGGTTCAGAGTCAGAAAAGAGCGACATGTCGAGGAAAGTAAAAAGGAGGAAATCAGAGTATATTAAACCTAGAAAGGAGATCAGTACCAAATCAAAATCAACCTTTTCTGAATCGATGAAACCTGATGTGAGAGAGGAAAGAAGAGGAAAGCGCGGTGGTGGAACAGAGAAGCAAAGATTACGTGAGCGAATTAAGGGAATGCTTATTGATGCAGGATGGACTATAGACTATAAACCTAGGAGGAATCAAAGTTATCTGGATGCTGTATATGTAAACCCCTCAGGAACAGCATATTGGTCAATAATTAAAGCATATGATGCACTTCTGAAGCAGTTAAAAGACGAGGAAATTCATGCGAGGCCTGGAAAAGATGCCGCTGTAGTTGCTTCAGTATCTGAGGAAATTGTGAACAAGTTAGCAAGGAAGGCAAAGAAGACCCAGACTGAGATGAAAAAGAAATGGAAAATGGTTTCCAGTGGTTGTGATAGTGAAAACGAAAGTGACGGAGATGATGCAGGTGGAGCGAACAATGATACCCAGGAAGAGAGGAAAGGTTCATTCGTAAAGCTGGCTGGGACATCGACAAAGAAGGGGAGAAATGGAACAGAATGGGATGATTTACATTTAAAAAGTAAAAGATCACCGTATTATGATGATGCAAGGCCATCCTCTGGATCAGATTTACATTATCTACATGGAAGAAAAAGCAAAAAAATTGGAAGATGTACTTTGTTGGTTCGTAGTTCTAAGGATAAAAAGAATCCAGCGATTGACGGTTTCAATCCATACACTGGGAAAAGGACATTGCTCTCTTGGTTGATTGAATCTGGCGTTGTCCAACTAAGACAAAAGGTGCAATACATGAAGCGTCGAGGTACAAAAGTGCTGTTGGAGGGATGGGTAACAAGAGAAGGGATTCATTGTGTTTGCTGCAGTAAAGTCCTCACAGTGTCCAGGTTTGAAATTCATGCTGGGAGCAAGTCATGTCAGCCTTTCCAAAATATTTATTTGGAATCTGGCATTTCTCTTATTCAATGCCAAGTCAGAGCGTGGGATATGCAAAAAGATGCTACGAATCTTGGTCTTCATCAAGTGGACATTGACGGGGATGATCCAAATGATGATGCTTGTGGTATCTGTGGAGATGGTGGAGATTTGATTTGTTGTGATGGTTGTCCATCAACATACCATCAAACCTGCCTAGGTATGCAGGTATGAATTACTGTGGAATTTACTTGTTTTGACTCTTTTTTTAATGCTTTTTTCATCCTTCGGTTTCCAGTTCAACTTTCAGTCTGTTTTGATTTCTTGTGTATACGTACTTGTATCATGCTCTGTTCAGGTGCTTCCTCCGGGTGATTGGCATTGTCCAAATTGCACCTGCAAATTTTGTTATGCAGCTGTGGATTCGGGTGGCAAGGACAGAAATCATATATCACTACTTTCCTGCAACATGTGTGAGAGAAGATGTGAGATGTTTTCTTTGTTGAGATTGATTTTCCTTTGAATGAACTCTCCTTTGGTAATTATGGCAATCTTACTTAAATCTTATTACCCCTTTTATAGATCACCAATCCTGCATGACTGAGGTGGAAGCTCTTAAGGATCAATCTTTTGGTTCAGCCTCTTCGTTTTGTGGGCCTAAGTGCTTAGAGGTATTGACGTCCTTAGTTTCCTGAGGAATTTGTTGTCTTAATTACTAGAGTCAGTTTCTTTCGTACTGATGATAGAAGACGATTATGGACAAGGTAGTGGCTTATTAAGCTCATGTGCGTAGCATCAGCAAATGCTGATTCTCTTGGTGTTTCGTGATATATCATCAAATTCTTGGAGAGGAATTGCAAGTGCTGAATTTATGAGATGGGGAAATGCTTAGAGCTTGTTTTATCTTTATGCTTATAATTTTCCATGTCAATGCATGTATCTGGTATTTTGGTCCATTTACTCGTATATGGAAATTAACGTTTCTCATCTTTTGCAGCTCTTCGAAAAGTTACAGAATTACCTTGGTGTGAAAAATGAAATAGAAGGTGGCTACTCATGGTCACTTATACATAGGATGGACACTGATTCAGATACAAATTCTCAATTGTCAGCCCAACGGATCGAAAATAATTCAAAGCTTGCTGTGGGGCTGGCTATAATGGATGAATGCTTTTTGCCCATAATTGACAGAAGGAGTGGGGTAAATCTAATTCGCAATGTCCTTTATAATTGTGGGTAAGTTCACTTCTTAATTTGTCTTTTATACGTATGGTTTATATGCATTGAACTGGTAACTGATTACCCTGAAAGTGTATTAAACTTGATATCATGTTGGTGCTGAGACTATTAACATGTCAGCCGTAATAAATGCAAATTTCAACTTGACATTATAGATACACTAAAGCAGAGGCTGGTGTTCGTGTGTGATCAAGTTTGAACTATATTGTTGGCAATAGTGCGATTGTTATTATACATCTGTTTGCACCCTGTTTCCGAGATTTACGTGCACAAAATTTTAACTGCCTATAATTTGGGTAGCCCTTTTCTGTCTATGCTTGATTCTATATATTGCCTCCTCTATGAAGGTCCAATTTCAACCGGATAAGTTATACTGGATTTTACACAGCAATCCTAGAGAGAGGAGACGAAATTATATCCGCGGCATCTCTCAGGTATTCCATCATTTTGGTCAACGCTTTTTGATAACAACAGGCAATGGCATTATAGAATCTTCCCAGAGTATCAATTGATAAAACTCATCTAGCGTTGATTGAAAATAATGGAAATCAATTGTAACTAGTGGGACACGTTTGTAATTATGCATTTAAAACTAAAAGTCGTTTGTTTGTGCTGATTCTTTTCTCACCTCTTTGACACACCTTTGGATTCTATTATTCTTCTGCCTGTTCAAATTGTTCGTGAGCAGGTTATCCAGTTATAATTAAAATTGCTAATTATCAGCTTGAAGTTACTCACTGGCTTAGAATTCTCCATGCAAGTGATTGCATATGTTCATTTGTTTTAGTACTAGTTGCTCTATCGTTATTCAGTTAGGGGGGACCATCTAGAGTTTAATGTTATGTTTCCTCGTTAGGTTCCATGGTATGCAATTGGCGGAGATGCCATTTATTGGAACCAGGCATATATATCGGCGTCAAGGAATGTGTCGTCGCCTTTTCAATGCAATTGAATCGGTAAGCTGATTGAACTACATAACCATTGTTTATGGGGGACCTTATATTGTAAGGTGATTTCAACTTTTTAACTTTTGGCTTGTCTTGTTTTTGAAGGCTATGCGTTCTCTCAAGGTTGAGAAATTGGTAATCCCTGCCATTCCAGACTTCTTGCATGCATGGACTGGTAACTTTGGATTCAGTCCTCTTGATGATTCAGTTAAAAAGGAGATGAGGTCCCTGAACACATTAATGTTCCCTGGGATAGACATGTTACAGAAACCGCTGCTCCATGAAGAAAACATTATAGCCACTGCAGCTGCGGATGACTATGTTATCATACATAAGGATCCCATGAATTCAGAGACTGAGAGTGAAAAGAAACCAGAATTCGTCTCTTCCGTTGAAAATTGTCCACACTCAGTTGATGGTGACGAATTTATCGCTGATGCTGCAAACTGCTACAAGAATATCCTTGTTCCTCCTGGTGAAGAAAATATTGCCATATCAATTGATGCAGCCATGGAAACGATTCCCGAGCAGGAATATGGGCTGCGGAAAGATTTTCCTAGTAAAAAATGTGGCATTAGCTCTACTTCTCAGATCACAATGAAGTCTAGCCCTAAGAACATATCAGGTTATATTTGTGAACATACAGGATCATCATGTGAAGAAGACCTTACGGATGTGAATGTCCAAGCCGATTCTAGTATAGTATCTCAAGAAGTCCAAGTAGCATCAGCTGATATGAAGGTTGAAAATTATTTCTCTTTATCGATATGTGGTAGAAGATCATCAGATTTAAGCTCTCTCTCCCAAGAAGTCAAGAGTGAACCAAACTTAGACGGGGTCCCTTCATGTAAAGACAATAACATACTAGGGTCTGGTGCTAAGTTGGCTGAATCGAAAGACAATGCATTCGCTGATGGTTTTCTTTTGTGACTATTGCTGCAAAAACTTGTTTACTAAGAGATGAATCTGAGCTCTTCATTCCATTGAGACACATCTTTCTTTGGAAGAGGCACAATATCTCGCTGGATTTGGTTGGACATTTTGATGGTCATATATCATAACAGTCAAGATTGAGGTAACCAGAGACTCGGTTTCACATATCTCACAAGAGATTTGTGATGAAGATTCCGTATTGCCACTCCCCTTTGAGCTTAAGAATAAGGAAAAGCTTGTGTTATACAGTGGGATTTTTCCCTTTAAGCCCGAGGGATCTCATCATTTACAGCTTGGTGAATGTGGACAGTCCTTTTATTGATGTAGTTGTCATTACTTGTATTTATAATCAATCCAGTTTCAAGGGCTCACAAGTTGTATTACAAAACTTCCAATTATATTTTAGCTATGCATATTAGAACTCTTTTATCTCAAAACAGATATTCTATTGCTTTGAAGTTTTAAAACTTGCATCATATGAAACAGGTTAGAGCAAAAATGTCACAAAAACTCTTCAGCTTTAGTAAGATGATCCAAAATATCAGCCTTAACCTCATCAGGAAGAGCTGCAGAAGGACCTGCCTTTGAGTAAAATGTGGCTAAAGCTCTGATTACTTTCTCCAGCTCTGTGTACGATTCCTGAAACATACCAATCAATGGATAAATCAAATTCAATCCATTTCAATCAAAAATATAAGAGAATGGAGAAAAGGAAAGAACAAATACTTCTGCAGCAACAGTGTTTTGTCCTCTCCAATTGCTCAAATAATCACGAATGGATTCTTTTGCTGCATCAGCACTTCTTCTAAACTTTGCATTATCTTTAGGATTTTCTTTCAATGACTCTCTCATTGTTTTCACAACTTCCCTTGCAGATTTTAAGTAAGCTTTTGGTAGCTCTTTCCCAGATTTTGTTCTCTCGTTTGGATCAAACAAAGACTTGAAAGCATCAACAACTCCTTCTCCTTCTTCCTTTTCCTCTGCTTGAGCTTGTAATCCAGAAAAATCAAGTGTAGCCATAAGAGAACAAGCACCAACAACACAGTTCATGAAACCACGACGATCAAACAAAATTGATGTCCCTTGAAGCTTTTCATCTGTGTAGTTGCAAATTTCTAATCAGTTAAAACTCTTACAAACCGTGAAATCAATTTGATTCATTCACATAGAGATTTCTGCCTCAACATTCGATGCTAAGATCATAAAAACAGAGACTTTAAAGAATCTGCTTCATGGAGGAATCAAAAGAGAAGAAGAAGAAGTTCGAAAGTTTTACATTGATGCTTGGATTTGACTTGATGATGCATCAAGGTAGGAGAAAATTTCATGGTAGCTACAATGAAACCCATGAATCTTCCAGTCTTGATAACAATAAAGCTCAGACTACTCAATTATCGGCGACGAACAAAACTCAGAAACAGACAGAAGAGTTCAAAGAGAGGAAGAAAACGGATGGTTCGTGTTGTTTTACATAAATGACAATTTTGTCCTTTAAGAGGAAAATGATTAAAAAAATAAAATAACGCTAGAAGGAGGGGTCGAACCTCCGACCTTGTGGTTAACAGCCACACGCTCTAACCAACTGAGCTATTCCAGCTATTTTGTTCAATAATCCTTTTAAAATTACGTATCGACAAATGTAAATCATCGTTGATATACTAAATTATGGATTTATTAACGTTACACCAATTAGTAATATAAATATTTTTCACTGACTCGATCCAAAATAGTGTTATTGTTAATGCTAAAACAGCTCCACTAAATGGAAAACAACAAGCAAATGGTCGGTTATACATTTATTTAAAGGCAATTCATTTGTACAATGAGAAATCAAATTTTGTCTAAGAATTTGACTACTAGCCGGCCAATTGTGTCCTAATATAATTTACTATTGACAAAAAAACAAAAAAAATGGAAACCAACAACGATGTGGCTATAATATAAGTTGAATGTATATATACTTGCATATGATTTATATAATCAAATCAAGTGGCCAGAAATTATTGCAGAAAAGCAGCACTAGTTTAATTAATTTTGCTAAACTTATCAAACTTACAAAGTTTAAACTAGACATTTCCAATATTTTATGCTTATAATATAATTATTGTGCTTCTAATTTGACGAACCTAACACAAAGTGTAATTATAATTACACTACATTTTATATTCAAGTTCTTTGTAATATTGATCGAGTGTTGTCGGGTGTTTGTCTGCGTTTGGTTGTGGGCCAAGACGTGAAAAACCCATCTCGAAGGTTCATCAAGCATGACAGGTCCAATATTGAATGCTTCTTTCTCTGTAATTTTTCTCGATCTCGATCTCTTCTTCCCTGTAACAAGAAACACAAAGAGTCAATTATAGTGAACTCCAGAGTCAATTCCGAAGAGAGATGTACTCACCGGTTTGGTGAGGAACTCTGTAAACTCGTGCATCTTCTCCCTTTTAACTCTTCGTGTTTCTTGAAGCCAATTTTGTTTTCCACCGTAAATTGAGCTATTCCGAGCTGATACTGTAAGAAGTGGTATCAGAGCAACCAATTAGGAGCAATAATAGAAGTATCAAACTCGGAACAGAAGATTGACGAAGATGCTACAAGGAAAGGGAATACCTGATACAAGTTTGGTGCAGTTCTTCATCTTCTTCTCTGGGAGCTGTTGAGAAGAAAGAAAGATTGAAGACGTCGAACCGCTCCCAAGAAAATCAAAAGAGTTTGGCATTAGCGTGCGTTTCAAGAAATCAAAGCATCAAAGCAACAAAGTCTTAAAACGTCTCAAATCTCAGATGTAGAAGTAATTTCAGGGAAATTCGAGGTTGAAAAGTTTGACGGTAAAGACGATTTTGGGTAATGGAAATATAGGATGCTAGGGCATTTTGAGATACATGGAATTCACACCGTTCTTGAGAAGGATCATGAAGTCGATTGGGCAATGGAATAAGTATCAGTAACTAATAAGGAAACGAGTAAGGAGATCAAGATAGGCAAATCAGTCACGAAGGATCCACAGTGGGAATTAAAAGGATCGAAGAGTAAGGAGCTTACTCGGACAGTGTCTATCAAACTCAGTTCTTAGGAAGATAATGAACGAACCTACAACATTCAAACAATGGAAAGCTTTAGAAAGAAATTATCAAACTAAGACAAATGCAAACAGAGTTTACCTAAAGAGGCAGTTTTCTTTATACAGAATGGATGAGGACAAATCTATTGAGGAGAATCTTGATGTATTCCTAAAATTGATCGGAGACTTGGAAAGCTTAAAAGTCACCATTCAAGATGAGGATAAAGCAATATGCTTGTTAAATAGTTTACCATCTCAATATGACCCACTGATCCACACTTTGCAGTTTGTAAATGCCAAAGATACGTTAACTATGGATGATGTGATAACAAGAGCTTATGGAATGAAATCAAACCTAAGGCAGAAGGGTCTACTGAACATAAGGCAGAATCATTCAGAAGGATTAATTGTTGATGGCATAGGCAGATCAGAAAAGAGAAATGGTAAAGGGTCAGGAAAGAACAGAGGCAAATCTAAGAGTAAAAGACGATCAAAGTCAAGACGAAGACAAAACAATGAAGAAGTTAGAGCATGCTGGATATGTGGAGATGAAAATCATTGGAAACTTGCTTGTCCATAGAAGAAAAATGAAAAGGGAAAAGAATATTCAAATATGCATTAACAATTTTTGAAAATTCAGCTTACACTGCAAGTCTAATTGCAACTACCGAGGATTGGGTAATGGATTCAGGATGTACGTTTCATATAACTCCTCGCAAAAACTTGATTACAGATCTGGTGGAGTTTGAAGCTAACAAAGTGTACATGAGAAACAACTCTTACTGTTCAGTAAAAGGAATTGGCAAAATTCTAATAGAAAATGCAGAAGGTAATATAATTACCTTAAAAGATGTAAGATATGTACCCGAAATGAGCATGAACTTAATCTCTTACAGGCAATTGGAAGAATTGTGATGCTACTATCAAGGAAAAGATTTTAACATTCAGTTCTAGAAGAGTAATAGAGACAAGTTTATATCTGGCAAGTATCAGAATGGACTATACTTCCTCGAAGGCAAAGTGCGAAGCTCAGAATTTGATATAGCTAAGATAACTATTGATGCAACAACTAGATGACATCATAGATTAGCTCATATGGGAAAGAGATTAATAGAGGCTTTGGTCAGAAGCCATCTAAAGAAAGAAGAAATAAAGGCTATGGAATTTTATGAAGCATGTGCTTTGGGAAAAGCACACAGACTTAGTTTTAAAAGGTCTAAACACACAACAAAATATACTTTAGAGTACATCCATTCAGATTTATGGGGCTCATAGAATACTACTCCTAGCATTTCGGGATGTCAATACTTTATCAGTTTTATTGATGATTACTCTAAGAAAGTTTGGATTCAGTTCCTTAAAAGGAAAAGTGATGCATTTCAAACATCAAAAATTCGAAAACTTTAATAGAAAATCAAACAGGGAAGAGTATTAAATGTTTGAGAACTGATAATGGTCATGAATATTGTAACAAACAGTTTGAAGATTTATGCAAAGAAGCTGGAATTAAAAGACATTGAACATGTGCCTATACGCCACAACAAAATGGAGTTTCAGAAAGAATGAATAGGACTATAATGGAAAAGGTAAGGTGCATGCTTTCAGAATCATGTTTAGAAGGAGAATTTTTGGCAGAAGCAGCTAATACGGCTGTATACCTAATAAATAGATCACCAGCAACATCAATTAACTTTGATGTGCCAGAAGAAGTGTGGTTAAGCTCTAAACCTGAGTATAGTCATCTAGGAAGTTTCTGTTGCACATCATATGTTTATACAGTGCAAGATAAAGTAAGTCTAAGAACTATGAAATGAGTCTTTACTGTTTATGTGATATAAACTAAAGGCTATCGGATTTGGCTAATTGAAGAAAGGAAAATAATGATAAGCATAAATGTAGTCTTTAACGAAGATAAGCTCTACAAGGACCTTATCACAGAGAATCAAAAATCTGAGGGACAACTGATTCCTAAAGAAAGGAAACCCTAAGAAAAAGGTAACTTTCAAAGTGGATTTGGAAGAAGTATTGAGAAAGGATAATCAACTATAAGGGATTGCATGATCAGGTGGAGCAAGTCCAAATTATATCCCAGAAATCAACAGTGATGATGAGAGTCAATCAGAGACAGAAAGTACAGAAAGAAGGGAAAGTACATATAGGTCGACTGGTTTAGAAATGGAAACTACTTTGGATGACTACCTACTAGCTCGAGATAGAAAGTAGAGAACTATAAGACCTCATTCTAGGTTCGAAGAAGCAAACCTAGTTTCTTTTGCACTATCAAATTCAGAAGAAATTGAACTTAAGGAACATAAAAGCTACATAGAAGCAATGTAGAGCAAAGACAAAAAGAAATGGATGAAAGCATCTGAAGAGGAAATGGACTCCCTCATCAGAAACAACACATGGATATTAGTTGATAAACCTCAGAAGCAAAAGGTAATTGGATGCATATGGTTATTCAAGTTAAAACCAAACATACTAGGAGTTGAAAAACCAAGATTTAAAAGCAGATTGGTTGCTAAGGGTTATGCACAGGTTGAGGGAGTTGATTAGAACGACATATTTGCACCAGTAGTTAAACATGTTTCAATTAGGATTCTATTATCTTCAGTCACTAATTGGAACATGGAACTAGAACAGATGGATGTAAAAACAACTTTTTTACATGGAACTCTACATGAAGAAATCTACATGAATCAACCATAAGGCTACGAGGTAAAAGGCAAAGAAGACAAATTATGTTTACTCAAGAAATTCTTATAAGGTCTAAAGCAGTCACCAAGAGAATTAAATGCAAAGTTTAATGATTTCATGACTAAACAACACAATGTGTACTACAAAGGAAAAACAGTTGATGACATGATCTATCTTCTCCTATATGTAGATGATATGCTCATTGCATCAACACAGAAACAACAAATTGCAACTCTAAAGCAATTACTGAGCAAGCAATTTGAGATGAAAGACCTAGGACCAGCAAGAAAGATTATAGGCATGGATATTTTCAGAGACATAAAAGAGGGCACAATCAAATTGTCACAAGAAAGTTACATCAAGCAGATTCTAAATACATTCAACATGAGTGATAGCAGATCAATTTCTGCACCACTCAGGGCTCAGTTCAAACTAAAGAGCATTACCAGAGGATGAAGAAACATAAACAGAAGGTACGGAAGACGTACATTATACAAGCGCAGTTGGAAGCTTTATGTACACAATGGTCGGATCAAGGCCAGACCTTGCTTACTCCATCGGCATTGTCAGCAGGTATATGTCAAAACCAGGAAAAACACATTGGTTAGCACTGAAAAGGATAATAAAATATCTAACTGAAGGAGCAAAGATCAGTTTAACTTTCAAAAAGGATTTCGAATTAGAATAAAAGGTTACTGTGATGCGGATTTTGCTTCAGATTTAGATAAACGCATATCAATTTCAGGTTATGTTTTCACAATTGAAAACAATACGATAAGCTGGAGATCAAAACTATAGAAAGTAGAAGCATTATCTACGACAAAATCTGAGTACATAACACTATCAGAAGCTAGCTGAGAAGTAGTGTGGATACAAGTAATATGCAAAGAGATGAAACTATGTACATGAATAGTTGAAATCTATTGTGACTCTCAAAGTTCAATCTATCTAGTAAAGAACATAATATGCAGCGAGAGAACAAAGCATATTCAGGTAAAGTACAACTACATGAGAGAGGTGACAAAAGATAAAAGTATCAAAATCACAAAGATACACACATCTATAAATCCTGCAGACATGTTTACAAAAGTGATACCTGGTGAGAAGTTTAAAGGCTCCATACAGTATTTGAGGATGGTAGAAGCCTAAGAGTCGTGATGAGAGCCATCGTCTAATTCAGAAGACAAAGCGCTCAGATCTGTTGAAACCTATAAAAATTCAACAGAAAGAAAAATAAGTCAACAATAATAAAAAAAGGGGGTTTCGGTAAAAAAGGAAAGTAAGGAGTAAAGCTCGCTTACACTCAAGAAGATGAACAGTCGTCGCAAGATCCGTTGATCAGGAGTGGTACAAACAAAAGAAAAACTCGGTTAGATCTAGTCAGTACGGGCGGTGAATGAGGAAATCTTATATCTTCTTCGTAAATCTGAAATATGTAGAAGAGTGATACTACAAGTTTTAACTTGATACTACGAGTTTTAACTCTATATCCTACTACAAGTGCACAACAAATGTAATAGTACTTAGGGGTCGAATTCCTCAGAGAACCATGTTACACTCTCAAATTCTATTAAATCGCAAGCTATATCAATCAAAATTAGAGAAATGAATTATAACAACTTTGACGTGAATGTAATCAAATAACTAAAGCAATCAGATGTCGGGTATTCATTCAGGAGTTAGAATTCTTGTCAGGGAAACTATTCAAGAACTACTCTGATCTTATTCTCGGCTTGGACATAAATAAAGGTAAACCAACTCTCGTTGAATCTACCCCTCTATTAATAACCTAAAGGTCCTAACTCTTGTTGGTTTCAGATTACAAGTAGGCTTTATTGTTTAGGTTCAATTACCCACAACCCAACCTAGCATCAACTCTCGTTGGTAGTGAAGGAATTGCTCTTCTAATCTAGTTCTAGTTCTTAACAATCTTCTGGAAAGTTAACAACCTAAAATCATCGACTAGGTGATCAGGCTAATCTATGCATTAAACTCAAGTATTAGAAGGAGAATTATCTATTCATCAATCATATTTGTTCCCCAACAGTGAATTCTAAAACCCTAGAATTCCTAGATCCGATCTAAGATCTACTCAGACATAGAACAATAAATCAAGCAAATCATGATGAACTGAAACTGAAATTGCATTAACAAAGAGAAAGAGGATTTAGAATTCTTCTCAAGTATGAAGAGATCTTCTTCCTAGATTACAAACTCTTAAAAATTCTGTAAAATTCGTTCTCTCACAACTCAAAGACGGCTCTCAAAATAAAATAGGAAAAAAGTATTTATAGGGCCCAAAAAAGAGCTGAAAATCACGAAATTAGGTTTCTGTGGAAGGCATCGATCGATCAATCCTCGGTTGATCGATCGATCTTTGGATGTTGAGTCGATCTTCTCAGAAACTAAGTCGTTCTTCAGATCGTGCGCATAATCCTTGTTAGATCATTTATCGATCGATCTTTGGTAGATCAATCGGTCCTTCCTTTCGGGGAGAATGCCGAAAAATGATTCAAACCTCTCCAAAGTCCACCTTCAAACATGATTCTAACTCCGAACGTTTTTGACCTGAAATCTCAATAAAACATAGACGAATTTCCCAAATATAACCGTAATTATGAGCTCAAAACCGACAAAATATGAGGAACATCAAAGAGATAGGAGATTTTTTTTCTTTTTTACCGGTTTTCCCTATTCAGAGACTCAGATCCGCCGTCAGAGAAGCGTCAGGTTCACCGGAGAAAAAAGGTTAGTGAATCTGTATCGACAAACCTAACAAAAGATCAGATCTATTGTTGCATGTTCTTATTCTTCTTCTTTTTTGAGTGTAACGCTTCTTTCTCTGTAATTTTCCCGATCTTAATCTCTTCTTCCCTGTAACAAGAAACACAGGTAGTCAATTCTAGTAAATTCTGGAATCAATTCTGAAGAAAGATGTACTCACCGGTTTGGTGAGAAACTCTATAAACTCGTGCATCTTTTCTCTTTTATTTCTTCGTGTGTCTTGAAGCCAATTTTATTTTCTACTGTAAATTGAGCTATTTCGAGCGGATACTGTGCATAGAAGTAACTATAAAGGTTAAAGCAAACATCATGTCTCTTATAGGATTCTCCTATTTTGTTTCTGTCTCACCTTGTGTTATGTGTATAATCTCATTGAAAGTATCACATATAACATATCTCAATATTAGTTTAATATTATAGTTAGTGTATTTAATTGAGCAATTTCATGATGCGCTTCATGAGTTTTGGATAGCTGTAACAACAAATTAAATGTGTGAGAGATATTTATTCAAAAAACAAAAACAAAAACATATAGCAAAGAAAGTCAATCTTCAAAGAAAAATACCATAATTTGATAACACAAAAAGTTGAAGAAGATAATAAAAACAATTGTTGTCAGTTGATGTAGCTTTCTTTGTATGAGGACGTTTTTTTTGGCAGTCTCTTGAGGAAGACAAACTTAAAATAAATAATCATACATCACTCCAATTATGCAATTAATGTTTTGTAAATAATCCCAAAAATTGTAGAACTTTGGATAGTTATCACGATTCCGTTTTTAGCAATTTTACAAATGCAAAACTCTGTTTTTAAAATATTATTTATAAACACATTTCCTCAGTCAAGTTTAAGTACGTATACACTATTTTTTCATCTGAGTAGAATACAAAAATCAGCAAAACAGAAATGACCAGAAAAAAAAAAAATACTAGCTCCAAAAAAGACTTAACTAAAACCCTGATAACAGAAATCCAAAAAACTACAACTCCGAAACCGAATATCAAAAATATTGCCAAATATCATAAAACTCAAGGTGATAAAGAAATTTCCTATAGCGAATAAGTATGTGGCAAAAATGAATTCTAAAAAAAAATATAAAAATAATTAAAGCAAAACAAAAATCTAACCAATTATTGACCTTTAAAACTCTTGAAAAAAAAATTAGAACTATGAAAAAGAGACAAAGAGTGAAAGTAATAAAAAGTTTTGAACCTAACAGAGCTTAACACCTGCCGAGGACAGTAGGGATCGAATCCCCTATCTGCAATAGTATGAGGGGATTTAAAAGCCACTAGAATAGTTGACAAAAAAAAAAAACAGAGCTCAACACCTTATGGAACCATATCCACTATCAGTCTCGGATTAAATTATCATATATTTTAAACGGTTAAAACAAAGAAAAAGTTTAAAGCAATCTATAAGTGCTTGTGATCGAGACAAAATCTCACGCCTCTCTCGATTTTCTCGTATCATTACACAATAATTACATTAAATTTTTCCCCAACTTTTTGTCGTAAAGCGTTGAATAAAAAACACACAACATGAGTTTGTTTGTCTTAAAATGTATTATTATTTTTGTCCTACAGCGTTATTATTTTTTACATAACATAACAACATTATGCCACGTCAATTTACCGGTGACCGTTCTGGTAAGATAGACACAAGAATGTCGGCGAAAGCTCTGATAATGAATCTGTGAGTATCGACAGAATTCAAAGAGAGGTAATTGAGTAAAAGCTCGTGTAAGAACTCATAACGACGAAGATCTCCGGAGTTTCTAACCGCTGCGTCAAGCATCTCTTCCATTGATCGTCGGAAATCGTTGTAAGGATCAGGAGATTGAACGTATTGTTTCACGGCGGTTCCTGTAGTGAGAAGCCTAGTAGAAGGAGCAGTGGCAGTATCACGAAGATCTGGTGAGTCAGTGATTGAGTTGGAGCGACCAGGGGATGAGAAGAAGAAGCGACGAGAGGCTAAAACAGCGGTTATGTCAGGAGGTGGAGAGTCACTTTCAGGGGCAAACTCGTAATTATTGGAGTCATCGTAGGAAGTAGAGGATAGAGAAGAGTCAGCAGTGGTGGTGGAAGAAGTTATAATGTCGTTGAGACGGTGGTGAGCTACGGCGGAGCCGTCGTAGAGGAGGTTGAAGTTGTTGATGAGAAGAATGGATGGACGGTTAGGATCATCGGAGGAAGGATCGGACGGTGATAATGGAGGTTTAGTGAGATTTGTTGGGAAGCAAAGATGTAAAGTCTTCCACATGATTTGTTTTTTTTTGATGGAGAGAATAAAGAGAGTGAGAAAAATGATTAACTATAGGTGTCTTAATTTCTTTTATACTACTGTTTATATATGTACACATTTGTCACTTATATCATTGTACGTAAACAAAAATGTTAACACTATATTTTCATTGGTTATATATACCATGCATCGTTTTGTGGTAAATGGTAAGTGATCAAATGGTAGTGTATAATTCTTTATTTTAATTTGTTTCTTTCAGCAAGATCCATGAAACCTAATCGGGATCTTTCCAATCCTTAATAATATCATGTAACAACTTAATTATCTAAAATCAAGTTTCAGTTAAAAATAGTAGAAATAGACATTTTGCTACTAAATCAAAAACATTTTTATCATTGTTTTATGTAAATTCTCATCCATAATTTAAATTTTAAATTATATTATATAAAATTACATGTTCTATCAAAAACGAAACTCTAATAAAAAAAAACGGTAGATCGAATAAATAGACATTTAACCATTTAAACAAACTATTTACTTATCATTTGTTTTATTTTTGTACATCGTTTTTCTTTACTCTTTACAATACAAATTTCAGACTTCAAAGATAACTGTATGTTTTCACAGTTTTTTTTTTTTTTCAACATTGGACCACAAATGGTCGGCATAATAGCCAAATTCTTGCAAATACAAGCGCATGCCTTTTGTGAACTTACCACCTGCCACTAGACTAAATGCCACTTGCATGTTTTTCACAGTTTTTTTTTTTTTTTCAACTAGCCTATTGGCTTTTAAATCCGACTCTTACAACTACAGGTAGGAGGTTCGATCCCTGGTGCCATGAGGATTTATAAAGTGACTACACCACTGGGCCACCTGTCCTCGGCGCATGTTTTTCACAGTTTAGTTTAAGAATATCCATATTTTAGTTAATAATTCTATATTATTGAATATTCGTTTAAAAAATCGGCAATTTTCTTTGACCAAAAATTCTTAGATTTGATAAATCTATGTCCACAAGAACCCGGCAAAAGTGGAGATGATTGAATGACATGTTACATTACACATTACCCATGCATGATTTATACGTATATATAGATCGATGATATATAGTATGGTAAGTTATAAATGCATGTAATATGAAAGGTCTTTATGTCCCAATAATTATAAATAAAAATGGAATCAATGATGTATGAGATATGATCGTACAGGAAACTTTTAGCCCCACAAGTTGTCATTGTCTTTGGAAGGTACTACTTAATGATCACTTTCTATTTTTGTAATTTATTGAATTCATAATTGGCTTTTATCACTAAGGAATCTCATAAAATACGAATGAGTGGTTGTTTTCTTTGGCCTAATCTATCTCTCTTTCAATCTCTGTCACACACATAGTGTTGTTGCTATTGTAGGGACATATCAAAACTTGTCGACAAAAGTTTTAGTATTGGGAAACATTAAGATTCTAATCACATGATACTTGAACTTGTGTTGGAATGTGAACATCAGGACTCTCTCATAACAATCCATTGAAGATCTTTGTCATAAGATAGTCCTACTCAAACTCTCTCTATATACCGTTTGATTGCAATGTAATTTTGTGATATGGACCCATTAGTCTCTGTGAAGCAAGCTGGTTCTGGTCATGTTCAATGCTAACAATAGCGTGATGAGCGGAGAAATATTCGACTAGCTCATAAGAAACAAGTTCATGACATGCAAATTATAGAATGACTGACATGATGAATATAGCATTGTTGATGCAGAGACTTAACAATACTAATTCCGATCTTATGCAAAAACTTGACTTAAATTGTAATGAATTGCTTGTTACCGGAAAACTAATCTCAATCTGGACATAAAACCCGATACTCGGAACCTGAAAAAGAATAATCAAACTTGAACCCAAAGAAATATCAGAATGAGTTTATATTTATATATCCGAAAAAACGAACCAGAACCCGAACCGAAACCGAATGGGTATCTAATATATTTTTCTAAAATTTGAGATTTTTATACTTATTCTATTAAATCTTTGTTTATTCTAAATTTTTATATAGATTTATATATAAGTCCTCGAACTCGAAATCCGATTTATACCCGAACCAAACAGACTAAAATTGGTCTTAAATCAATAAAACCAAAAACCCAAAATTCGTAGGGAACCGATCCGAATCTGAACGAGTACCCGAATGCCCAAACCTACGTTATTTTTTTTTTTGTTGAAGTAATTTTGTTTATTGTTTAGAGTATGTTATTATTCGACCCAAAGATATATTTAAAACAGGCCCAATAACGGCCCATAAGATTTCTAATGTATTGATCGAGTTCTTTGTCACTGAGCTCAAACCCTATAGTTCGGTGCACTAGAAGATGTTTTCCTATGCTTGTTAAACCATTCAGACATCTTTTCAACAATTGCATCAATCATAGGTAGTAGGGGTACGCCCTTGCTTTTCTAAACACATTGTTCATTGATTCTGCGGAATGCTAGTGTCTATGTTGTACTTGTCTCCCTCAAAATAGCACCTTGTCCATCTTTCAAACTTTATACCATCTTCCAGATATTTAGCAGTTGTAGGCCACCTACTTCTAAACTCAGTATACTTTCTCTTAAACCCATTCTCAGTATAAGCATGAGCACAATCCCTGAATTTTTCTGCAGCTCTATCCTTGTCATTCGCCACCTTTCCTCTCACGTTTTGAGACAAATTTCAGATGCAATGCACATGCTTAGCACTTGATTACACCATCTCCACTGCTTTGATGATACTTTGATGTTTGTCGCTTATAAAAACCAATTTAATACTATCCGGTATAACGGTTTTCAGCTTTGTAAAAAACCAATTCCAACTAATATCTTTCTCACTATCAATCACACCAAACGCAATGGGGTAATGATGATGATTGGGATCTTGAGCTGTTGCAAAAACCAACATACCACCATATTTGGTCTTAAGAAAAGTTGCATCCACAACTATCACTTTCCTTATTGCATCAAACCCTTCTATGCTAGCGCCCAACGCGATGAATAGGTACTTGAATCTCTTATCTGCATTCAATTCCACACTTCTTATTGTATTTGGATTGGCTTTCTCTAACTCGAACAGATAAGAAAACAACAATTTGTAGCTCTTTTTAGGATTTCCCCGCATCTCAGCAACATGTCGTTTTTTTCCTCTCAAAGCTGTAGAGTATGAGCAACCTATAGAAAGTTGTGTTTGTACAATATTAACAATGCTTCTAGCAGGCGGAGTGTCCATTTGACCGGGAAAACTTTCGTGCAATAAATTTGCTACACTTCGTTGTGTGTCTCTCTGTTTAATACTGCTAGTGCTCTCAAGAGCCCGTGAGCATGTATGCATTTTTCTGCGTACTCTAGTCCACAATACAGAATCCTTATCTCTAGCTCGTATATACCATTTACAACCTTTTGAAGCTTGACGACACCGTAGCATAAGTCGTCGCTTATTCGACTTAACTGTTTGATATCCAAAACAGTTCTTATTTGCAGCTCTAAGAACCAAATTTTGCATTGACTGCCTCGAACAAAATTCTTGCTTTATCTCAAGATCAGTACCATCTTCCCATTCTTCAACATTCTGAATTTCTTCTACACAAACTGGAAGCTCATCAACATTCAAATTATTATTCATAGGGCAAGCCACAATCTCCAAATCATCACTTGATTCATTATCACAATCATCATTACCACCATTTTCGTCAAAAAAGGTCTTCTTCATCTCATCAATAATCATCTCATTCTGTTGTTCTTCAATAGTAACGATGCCAACATTGTCTACATTTTCCACACCATTTAATAACTCTACTTGCAAAACAGGTCTCAGCCCCTCTTTATCCAATGACATCAAATAAATCAAAACTTCCTCGTCATCTACAATATAAGTCTCTCTCCGAGCTTTAGATAGACTGTAACTCCATTTGAGCTTCCCAGTGGTTTCAACTATTCCAATCTTCCTGCAAATCTTATCTACTAGCACCAAATAAGTTATCTCCACCAAAGATGATGTCTTAAACAATGTAGCAATTATAACATTTGTTGAAATCCATTCATGATCTTCTGAATAGCACCCTCCATAGTCAAATTGCACGTGTGTACATGTTCCTCAATGCCTTCTGTATATAAGATAAAACAAAATTCATTCACGAATTACACAAAAAGTTACAGTTGTACCTAACTGTATTTGTTGTTCTGTCATCTCTAGTGTGGATTTGTACCTAAATGTACATGTTGGTTTGTCATCTCTAGTATGCCGTTGTACCTAAATGTACCATACAGTTGTATCTATATGTACTAATTGGACAAAATCTGCAGAAAGGGTTTACAAAAACAGGTTGATTTGGGTATTCTCGTTTTGTCCCATTTAACACGATTTAAGACAACTATGATATTATATAACAATGAACATACCCAATCATCACTACGAACATGAATACCAACTAAATGTGCTAGCCAATCAAGCTATTTACATTTTAATATCAAAATCAATAACTCAAAAACTGACCTACTTATTTTCTTCTTTTCAGTTAGGAAGGAGGAGAGGATTGGATAAGATACCAATCAGCAATGTGCTAGATGAATAAGAAATGGGAGAGATAGATGAAGCTTCAGGTGCAGGAACATAGAAGAAGAAGGAAGCTCTCATGAAATCGAAAAAATCCAGCTCTTGTCGAATGTTTCAGTGAGTGACCATATCAATTAGTGTGTCCGATTAAGGTGACAAAATTGAGGGTAAAATAGAAATACTAAAATTTGAGTGGCAATTAGATGGAAATGTGGCAATGTTGATTATAAATTTCACAAAAGTGGCAATTAAGATTAGTGTACCCTCAAACCCTATAATACGGAGGTGGTATTCATGTTTCATGAGAAGGCCACTCGGCCTTAGATTTAGCCGTTTGTCGTACAAAACTCGAGCTTCCATGGCAAACAGAGAATTAACCATTGTTGAGATCTTCGGATATTGACCGGCCTTGAAGTCTCTGACGATTGTAAGCTCTCTCTTCCTTTTCATCAAATTTCTTTCCTCGTCGCTAAAATGGATTCCTGATTTCCAGTTTCTGTTTCACTGAGAAATCGAAACGATTTTTCTTTTTAAACAAATATCGTGCATCCGTTTGGATTTTGGATATCTTCTTGATGATCTTAAATTTGTTTTGGATACTAAAATCGAATACGTGTTCTAGATCACTATACACACAGTTCTTCACAACGCTCTTAGGTACTAGCCTCCCAATCCCAAGCTGTATGGGAATAGAGTTATATAACTGTTTTAATTGTGAAATTTCACTGTCATATAATAACTTAAATAGTGTTGAATTTGAGTATATATGGTTTATGTCCCTTATTGGCTTGATTTGGCGCTCTGTGTGGTGTTTGTAATAGGCGTGACACTCTTCTTTGTGTTGCAAGCTGTTCTAATTCAAGTTTCCAATGGTATTTATGATTGAGTGCAGGTCTTATAACATGGACTCCATGGACATTGATCAAAGTAACAGAGATGAACCGGTTCGCCTTATGCTGAGGCCAGTGAGGCCACTGGAATCTGGATACGGTTTACCATATGCTCCTGAAAATTGGCCTAATCCTGGAGATACTTGGCATTGGAAAGTAGGACCGCGGGTGAATAGTAAAGGCCTCTATAAGGATAGGTACTTATATCCTCCTAAGTATATTCAGGATTTAAATACTAATATGCTGCGGAAATATATGCCTTTCCGGAGCAGGCGCTCTCTTGAACAGTTCATTCGTATAACCTTCCCAAAAGCAGATGTTCGAAAGTTCTTTGCTTCTTTCAGCTGGAAAATACCCAGCAAAGATGGTCAGGCTCATTTAACTCATATGCTATACTCAAATTATATACAATTCCAATCAGACTTCCTATATGTTTCCGAGTTTGTCACGTTTTGCGTAAGTAATGTAGAGTTCGGTTCTTTGAAATGAGTTAGACACATTTTCCGTATGGAATATGCAGAATCGAGGGTTGTCTTCTACTCATACATCAATTACACATTTCGAGTGTGCATTTTCAGCATGTCGGATTTGATTTGTTTTCTTTTCTGTTTGGTAGGCATTATGCCTCAAAAGCAGGTTCTATTGCCAGTATATAACTCCGATGATGATCAAATGCATTATAGCGAATCTGATACTGCGGTTTGTAAGGCTGGTAATGACAAATGTGGGAGCCTGATGCCGCCTAGTGAAACCAAACTTTTACCTGCAATGCCTTGTGACATTTGCTGTGCTGAACCAAATTTCTGCTCTGATTGCTGTTGCATTCTTTGCTGCAAAACAATTAGTTTGGAACATGAAGGTTATAGCTATATCAAATGTGAAGCTGTGATTTCTGAAGGTCATATATGCGGACATGCTGCTCATGTGAACTGTGCTCTTCGAGCTTACATGGCTGGAACCATTGGAGGCTGCATCGGGTTGGATGCAGAATATTACTGCAGGCGATGTGACGCCAAACAGGACTTAGTTCCGCATGTTAATAGGTTCCTAGAAATATGTCAGACTGTAGAACATAAAGACCACGTGGAGAAGATCCTGAATCTTGGCATTTGTATCCTGCGAGGTTCACAAAGAGATAATGCTAAGGAACTTTTAAATTGTATACAGTCAACAGTCATCAAGGTACAGTATACTGTGTAAAATGTTATATCAACTGGATTCTCTTGAGACTAAAGCCTGATCTTTTTCAGCTTAAATGTGGCACGAGCTTGGAAGAACTTTGGAATGTAAATACACCAACCATATGGTCAGGTATATTATCCTCATCATGATCCTTTGCTTTGTGACAATGTATTTAAGTTAATATAATAATCATTATAAGATATCATCTCTGTTCTGGTTGTAGATTTCTCTGACAGTGGAGAAGCTAAAGAAAATGATACAGTGCAAACATTACTAGACGTAGCACCAGTGGGACCTATGCCATTCAATCATGAGGCAGAGATGCACAACGTCGAGGAAGAAATCTGCGATGTTCTAAAATCGCTGAGAAAGGCTCAGGAAATTGAGTACCAAATTGCAAAAAGGAAACTTCATGCTCAGAAAGAGTGTCTCAATGATCTGTATAGGCAACTCGAGAAGGAGAAGTCAGAGCTGTCGAGGCGTGTATCAGGTACAGATGCAGATAGCTTGATGACGAATGTGTTGAAGAGAATGGATCAGATTAGAAAAGAAGTCACAAAGCTTAAGGAAATGCAAGAAGTAGCTAAAGGATTTGGTAGGACATCTAGAGGAATACTCGAAGAGTGCTTTCATCTAAGCATCGAGGAGATTTAATAATCACAATTGTACATTCATCATGACATATTATCTTGCTAAGTTTTGAATCCTTCCTTGGATTTCGAAGTTTTGCCTGACATGATTTTACAGGTTATATTCATAGTAGGTACCATGAAAAGATCTTATTATCTCCACGACCAGTATTCATACAGAATTAACATCGAATTAAAGCTTGTTGCCATCAATAAGCTAATGAGTTTATTGAGACAGATTCATAGTGATAAACAACAAACAGAACAAGCATAATTGATCGTCTTCTCTATGCAAGTTTGTAATGAGTATCTTTGGAAGCTTCACGGTTTCTAATTCTTTGTCTTCGTTGAGCTTGCGAGATTGCGTTTTGCTAGAAACCTTCGAATTAGCTGCTGCAGGAATGCTCTCAGTTGGTTCTGAACCACCAAATATAATGTCAAGAACATTTTCTTCTACCACTTTACCATTCGAGTTTGCCTGAAAATAAGATTGAACCGAGAACCCTTTCTTGTCCAAATTGATGCTAAGCTTTGCAGAAGCTTTGAAATCAACAACCAAGATTAGATAGTACTCACGGAGATATTTTGAAGCAAAAGTTTAGTCCTTGAAGCATCAGCTCCATTGGAAATGCTTCGATAAGGAGGGTTTGGTAAGCCATTCTGGTTTCTCCGAGGTTTGGTTTCATTTACATCATCATAACAAGACACAATTTCTGTGAAAGTGCTTCGTCTACGCCAACGCATTTGAGGTTTGTCTCCTTCATCACCGTAAACAGCTTCGGGGTAAAAATGCTTGGACATAAGTTTCCATCTCCAAGCCTCTCCTCTATTCGATTTAACTAAGCTATGATTTTGGAAAAGTGTCCATCGAGTCAAGAAGAGTAAGAATTAAGCAAGCTAAGAAAGATCATCAAGCGCAAGCAACGATCATCATAAGTTTCAGGATGCTTACACATTCACAAGCTCTTTCTGCAGTCGTGTTGCATCTTGCCTTAAGATATGATCAAGGCATGAAACTGCAGTTGTGGAACTTGCCCAATCCCAAGCAACAGCAAAAGTTACAGTAGCCGCTCCTGCGTAGAATCAAATCGACCAAAAGATCATTCAAAAATAAACGTTGATTACGAAACTATTAATATTTCTAGAGATTTGCAAATAGTTACCAGCTGAAAGAGCAAGCCTTTCAAATCCTTTGAGCATTCTTAACCTTTTTGTCACTATGAGAAAGCATCGGAGAAGCATCAATTAGGGTTACACGGTGTAACTTACACCAAACTAAGTTTTCCTCATTTTGGGCTTCAATAGAGCTTATAGAATCGAGAGTCAAGGAAGGAATACGAACCTTGCCAAGCTAAACCTCCTCCTGCACCAGATGCAAACCCAGCAGTCCACAATACTTTGAGATGACACGAGAGTATGGCACTAGACTCTTCGGGAGTGATCCTCTCCTATATCAAGCAGATGAAAATAAAATTAAAGCCTTTTGCCCAAATTTCAACAATTTTAATTCAGAGCATTACTTAACACACATTTACAATCAAAGAGAACCAAATCGAACAAAAATACAGTATACATCAATTCTCAGAACGTGAAATCAGAGGAAAACTAATCAAACAACGCAACAATTGGAGTCTGCATTGATTCAAATTGGGGAAAACCTCCCTACAACAAAAGAGTCGATTTTTTCGGAATTGGGTACTATACCTGCTCAGATTTGGTAGCGAGGACATAGTAGAGCTTATTCTGTTATAGCAAAACTGAAGAGTATACGTGGCAAGTAAAGTTGTTAATCATAACGGTTTGGTGCGCGTAAGAGAGTCGTTACAACGGTAACAACAGAAGATGAAAAAACAAATGGTTATATATGAAACTAAGAGATTGTAATAGAGGGATAGAAAAAGTGTGTAACAGAATTCTAATCTCTCTTTGTAAACTCTCAACTTGTCAATGCTTTAGAGTGGTTTCTTCTTGTAAACTCTTGGCTTGGTGAGAACAATTCTTTGTAGAATCAACATTGAATCAACATTGAATCAACATTGAATTGACTGTAGAATATATCATTATCGTTTTGCTGTATTAAAGGTATCAGAGCTTCCAATCGAACCTCGGAAGCAATGGCGGAGACACGATCACAATCTTTGATTAAGAATGCGGCAGCTCGTGAGCTCGATGGCTCAGTCTCGACTCGATTTGATGCATTGGAAAAAGCTATTGAGTTACAGGGGAACGCAATGCAAGAACTGAGGAGAGTGTTCGTGAGCTGATCGAAACGTTCAAACTCATGACGAACAACAATCCGATGAACACGGCACCATCTGAAAATCAATCGAATGATTTCTATCGTCGTGCTAGGTCTGGTAACAATGTTAAAGGGTGGTTGTTTAAGGTATAGGAATTTTTCGGAATTGATAACACACCGATGGATTTGAGAGTTCGGTTAGTATCGATCCATTTTGATGGTGAAGCATCAGCTTGGCATCAAGCGTTAGTTCAATCGGAAGTAGACGCACGCGTGATTGAAGATTGGGAACTGTATAAAGTACTGGTGCAAGAAAGATTTGAGGAATTACTCGATGATCCAATTGCGGACTTGAAGAAATTGCAGGAAACTTCTGGTATCGGGGACTATCACGCCAAATTTGAGCTTATACGCACTAAGGTGAAGTTAAGTGAGAGTTATTTGGTGAGTGTGTATTTAGCAGGGCTGAATACGGATACTCAGATGCACATAAGAATGTTTCAACCGAAATCAGTGAGAGAATGTTTGTTGTTGGGAAGGTTATACGAAAAAGCTCATCCTCGCAAAACTATTACCCAGAATTGGTCTCAAGGGAAAATGATGGGAGGCACTAGCACGGCTAAGGGGCTTCTTCCTAATCCCAAACCTTCTGAACAACGTAAGCTGAGTTATGAGGAAAATGGGAAACCGACTGAGGTGAAAAAAACACATCCTCGACCTTTCCTTACTAATGAAGAGATGAGTGCTAGAAGAGCCAAGGGGCTCTGTTATTACTGCGATGAGAAGTACACTCCGGGACATTATCTCAAGCACAAGAAAACACAATTGTATTTGATGGAAGCAAAAGAGAGTGACGAGTTTTTTGAAGCGGAAGAAGAACCTCAAACTATGTTAGCAGACGAGGGAGGACTTGCTCAAATTTCTGCTAATGCTATTGCGGGTGTTACTGAAAGGTATAAAACGATGAAGGTTAGAGGGTTATATGGGAAACGAGTTCTGTATGTTCTCATTGATTCAGGCTCAACCCATAACTTCTTAGACCCGGGAATTGCATCTAAGCTTGGGTGTAAAATACTTCCTCCAAAGATGACTCGTGTCACAGTAGCTGATGGTGGGAAGCTAAGGGTCCAGGGAAAGATTGATGAATTTAAGTGGAAGTTTCAGAATGCTTCTTTCTATCAGGATATTATGCTGTTACCTTTAGGCAATTGTGACATGGTTTTGGGTGTGCAGTGGTTATCTACTTTGGGACCCATTACTTCGGATTTTTTGGAGTTGACGATGCAGTTTAAATGGGACAATAAGAGGGTCGTACTTCACGGCCTTAAAGAGGGGGCTGTGAGAGAAGTAGCTTCAGTCAATATGACTAAACTGCTACAGGAACAAGCTCAGATATCCATAATTTATTTTCAACATAATGTGGAAACTAGTGGACCATCTGTACCTTCTATTGAAAATGCTGAATCAGACAAGAAAGATATTCACATTAACTCTCTGTTGGAAGAGTTTAAATCCATCTTTGCTGAGCCTAACACACTACCTCCTCACAGAGGTGAACACGATCATCGCATTCCCTTGCTGGCAGGATCGAACCCTGTGAATCAACGTCCTTATAGGTACGCTTTATACCAAAAGAATGAGATTGATAAGCTGGTACAAAGCTTGCTTGATGCAGGGACAATACAAACAAGTTCCAGCTCATACGCGTCACCCGTGGTGTTGGTGAAGAAAAAAGATGGAAATTGGAGGTTGTGCGTTGATTACAGGAACCTGAATAACATGATTGTGAAAGACAAATTTCCTATTCCACTGATCGAGGACCTTATGGACGAGTTGGAGGATCACAAATCTATTCAAAGATCGACTTGAGGGCTGGTTATCATCAAGTAAGGATGGATCCAACTGATATTCACAAGACTGCTTTTAAAACTCACAATGGTCACTATGAATATCTAGTGATGCCTTTTGGACTAACCAATGCCCCGACAACATTTCAACATTTGATGAATTCCGTATTCAGGGCTTTCCTCAGGAAGTTTGTGCTCATATTTTTCGACGATATACTGGTATATAGTGAATCTTTCACAGCACATCTTGATCACATTAAGCAAGTATTTGCTGTAATGAAGGAGAATAATCTCTTTGCACAAAGAAACAAATGTGAATTTGCAACAGAAAGAGTAGAGTATTTGGTTCACTACATTGAACCAAGGGGTATTTCAACAGACCCTGAGAAGCTGAAAGCAGTTAGGAATTGGCCTCTACCCACAAGCCTTAAACAGTTAAGAGGATTTTTGGTCCTTGCAGGGTACTACAGGAGATTTGTTAAAGGATTTGGAAGCATTGCCTATCCTCTGACTGTTCTCACTAGGAAGGACGCTTTTCAGTGGACCAATGAAGCTTAATTGGCGTTTGAAAAGCTCAAGAATGCTTTATGTGAGGCACCAGTTCTTGCATTGCCTGTCTTTGACAAACAATTTGTCGTGGAAACAGATGCTTGTGGGACGGGTATAGGCGTTGTTTTGATGCAAGAGGGTCACCCTTTGGCATATATAAGCAGACAGCTCAAGGGAAAACAGTTACATCTATCCATCTACGAAAAGGAGCTGTTGGCAGTGGTTTTTGCAGTACAGAAGTGGAGGCATTACCTACTGAATGATCATTTTATCATCCGCACAGACCAGAGGAGCTTGAAATACCTCTTAGAGCAGAGGCTGAATACCCCTATACAACAACAATGGTTGCCTAAGTTGCTTGAATTTAGTTACGAAATACAATACAGACAAGGAAAAGACAACCTTGCAGATGATGCTCTTTCCAGAATCAAGGGATCAGAAGTGCTGAATATGGCTCTTTCGGTGATAGAGTGTGACTTAATGAAACAGATTCAAGAAAGTTATGAAGTGGACTCGATAACAAAAGAGCTGATACTAGAGTTGAAGAGCAAACCAGATGCTCATAAGCATTACTCCTAGTCTCAACAGTTACTCAGGAGGAAGAGTAAGCTGGTTATACCAGCAGTACCTGAATTAAGAAGCAAGATATTGCAATGGCTTCACGGATCCAATAGTGCAGGTCATTCAGGAAGAGATGCCACATACCAAAGAGTTAAAAGTCTCTTCTACTGGAAGGTAATGAATAAAGACATTCAAGCATTCATCAGATGCTGCAGCACCTGTCAGCAATGTAAACACGAGAAAGTGGCTTCCCCTGGGTTATTACAACCATTACCCATACCTGCAACAATATGGACAGAGATCTCTATGGACTTCATTGACGGACTTCCAAATTCTTTTGGTAACACCGTTATTTTTGTGGTAGTTGATCGCTTGAGCAAAGCAGCTCATTTCATTGCTATGAAGCACCCTTATACTGCAGCTTCTATGGCTCAAGTATTCTTGGATAACATCTATAAACTTCATGGTTTCCCATAGTCCATATTGAGTGATAGAGACTCGGTGTTTCTCAGTGAATTTTGGAAGGAATTTTTTTCACTGCAAGGAGTTTCTTTGAACTATTCTATTGCTTATCACCCTCAGAGTGATGGTCAGACTGAGATAGTTAACAAGTGCTTAGAGACTTACTTGCGCTGTATGACATGTGAACGTCCGCATCTGTGGAGCAAGTGGCTACCACTTGCTGAATATTGGTATAACTCAACTTTTCATACAGCTATACAAATGACGCCATTTGAAGCTGTATATGGTCAAGCACCTCCTGTGCATTTGCCTTACTTCCCAGGCGAGTCTAAGGTTGCAGTGGTTGCTAAATCTCTGCAAGACCGAGAAGATATGATCTTGATGCTTCAATTTCACTTATTACGAGCTCAGCATAGGATGAAACAGAATGCAGATTTACACAGGACAGAACGTTCTTTCGAAATTGGTGATTATGTGTATGTGAAGTTGCAGCCATATAGACAACAATCCGCGGTGATGAGGTCTAATAACAAGCTATCTCCCAAATACTTTGGCCCTTACAAGATCATTGATCGTTGCGGTGAAGTAGCTTATAAGCTACAACTTCCTAATACTTCATTAATTCATCCGGTATTTCACGTCTCTCAACTAAAGGTTTTGGTAGGAAATGTGGTAACATCAACTGATTTACCGCTGGTAATCACTGACGTTTTGATCCAAGAACCTGAGAGAATTCTGGCAAGAAAGATGGTGAGGAGACAGGGCCGAGCAGCCACTCAAGTGTTGGTTAAGTGGAAAAACAGAGGAGAAGAGGAGGCAACATGGGAGCTGCTTTATGAGTTGCAGAAGAGATTCCCGTCTTTTGAACCTTGTGGTCAAGGTTCTGTGAACAGGGGAGATTTGTTATAGCAAACTGAAGAGTATACGTGGCAAGTAAAGTTGTTAATCATAACGGTTTGGTGCGCGTAAGAGAGTCGTTACAACGGTAACAACTGAAGATGAAAAACAAATGGTTATATACGAAACTAAGAGATTGTAATAGAGGGATAGAAAAAGTGTGTAACAGAATTCTAATCTCTCTTTGTAAACTTTTAACTTGTCAATGCTTTAGAGTGGTTTCTTCTTGTAAACTCTTGGCTTGGTGAGAACAATTCTTTGTAGAATCAACATTGAATTGACTGCAGAATATAGCATCATAGTTTTGCTGTATTAGATTCAAAGCGGTCAAAGCCATCGTCTTTCTCAAAGAATCAATTCCCAGAAACGAACCGAGAAGCGATTTATGGTTTCTCTCTTAAATGCCCGCTAACTTCAACGATCATGAAAGAACCGGTTCAAATCTGGTCAAGTTCGGTTTCTCATCAAAAACCCAGTTTGATCGTTCAAGAACCGATTTTTGGTTAAATTCACCGAAAGTTTTCCATTTTCAGTAGTTCTTTTGTCTAAACAGATTACTAATCGTGGATTAATTTCACATTATACCGAAATTGAATTTCAATTACATTTAATAAACCAAACCTTTTCGGTTATTGTTTTGGTTGTAAAAGCCTAAAAGGTTTCGACTTTGACCAAAACAATAGCATTGATAGGTGATGGGTTTCTCAAGACTTGTACAAACTAGTAACAGATACTTTTTGATGACTAAACCTATAACTAAACAGAGACAAAAACAAAATAAAATAAGGGAAGAGTATTTCTAAGTTGGTGTCATTGTGCTAGTCTTTGTGTCTGCTTCTCTATACAAACTCTTTGAAGCTGAAAACATCCAATATGGCTCCCAATTCACATTCTTTGCTGCTTGCAACGTCATATGTTTCAGGAAATCCATTGTTAATGACAACAAACTCGAATCATCAATCAACGAGCTTCGGGTGTATTCAAGAACCCATGTGTTTGGATCAAGTTGCTGAAGTGATGTGCTCAATTTGGTTTTCTTCCACGAAGTGCTCGTATTGTGTTTCCTGTAACCAAATTTCCCTTCTCCCCACTTCAAAGAGAATATCAAAACATTGGAATGATATCAACACGTTTGTATATGAACAAGATACTAAAGAAACATAACACTTGAATCTATTGTAAGGCATAGGATTGAGATTATTTACCTCGGTTACTCGGCCTGATAATACAGTAATCGAACTTGAGGAGAATTTGGTATGATATAATCCGGCTGTCTGCAAAGGCCATCCCCATATACTCACCTCTTCAATGGCGGATTGGTACAGAACACACTTTGAGTTCAACATTGGACCACCCTTTCAACACACAAATTTACAAACAGAGTTAGAAACTTTGGGAGATAAATGGACAGAACACAAAACATTCAAAGCTGATAAACTACCTGATTGGTTTTCCAATTGGAATTAGAATCAATGCAGCTCGAAAACTTTCCATTCTTAGCAAATCCCTTTAATTCGTCTTCCAATACTCTCATTTTCGAACTCAGATCATGATCAGGCTTAGATTCCTCACCAAATTTCCTCACTATCTCCTCTGTAAACTCCGGTTTCAAAAACCCTTTAACCACCCAACGAAACCCTAATTCCCAACACAGAACCACCCATATAACCAAAACCACTATAAAAATACGTCCAATTAGTGTCCTTGATTCGTTATTCTTCATCGTCTTCTTCTGTTCACAAACTAACGATTTCTTTACCTGCTTCTTCTTCGACGGAGAGATTACCCTCGAGATTGGGCGAGATACCGAAGCAGGTGTGGTGACAACAGCCGGATCAAACGAAGTCGGGGTAGATTCAAAGGTTAATTTGACATTGGAGGCATAAGAGAGCTTAGTGAGAGAGCTTTTCTGTACACTCAAAGGCATGAGATCGAGCGTAGCATTTAGACTGTGAAGACAAATCTCGCAGATACAATTTGCGTCTTTTTGACAATCTGGGAAATAACAATTACTATCACTTCTCTCTGAATCTTCCGTAGACACAGTAGTAGTAGTCGTCGTGCTCGATGACACTGAAAAGTTTCCTTCTTCCATGGCTAATTTTGTTTATCTGATTTTCGTTGGCAGATCTTAACTCTATTTATTTCTTTTTTTAATATTACTTTCCATTTTTGAAACTTAAATGTGAAGTACCAACGGTCGGCTGTTTTTCATGTTAAATGACTAAATTACCCTTCACTCACACTTGTCTTTCTATTTCCTTTTCTTGGGCCAGATTTTAGTTGGGCCAAGTTTATATATTTATATTTATATATTGTTTTGGTTAGTAAAAACCTTTCTGTTTAAATGTAAATATAGATGTAATTTGTGACTTCTTTTTCTTTTTAACGCAGATATAATAGATTAAAGGCTCAACAAAACATAGAACAGCTACAAACACATAACATAAAGCTTTGGATTCTTAAGAGAAAACAAAATAGAAAGATAAGGCCAAAAAAACCCAATAACTAAAAGAATAGAAAACAAAAAAACTAAAGACACAGCTCAATAAGCTAGATCTAAAGGAATATGATGAAAATGATTGAGAAGAAATGAACAGACAAAATCCTATCACGACGATCAGAGTGTTCAGGTGATGGTTGCGTCTCGATGCATTGAGGAGATAGTTGGTCAGGTGTTCGTTGTCTGGTGTCGCTTCTAGATCTTGATCAATGTTAGCCTTGTGGAAGTTCATCGAGTCTGAGGCGATAAGTTTGTCCAACAAGTTACAGAATGTAACATTAGCAGTTGGTCCAAAATCTCGTGTCAGAGTGCTTGAGATGTCCATTTGTTGCGTATGTAGAGTTAAAAAGGGATTCCTCCGAAGGGAACTTGAAGTGGAAGGTGTCTCTAGTGACGATCAATGCCTCCACATTCTTGGCAAGAGTGAGCATTGCCTTCGATATGTTTTGTCTTGCTGGATTGAGCAATCTTCCGATCAAGAGAAATCGATTCTTGATGCATGATGTGTAGTATCCATTAAGTGGTAAATCATAGGTGATTTCATTCGAGATAGCCAAAAAAGTTCGCATTTCTTTGATAATATTCGGAGCAGATCCCATGTCAATGGCATCTAGGTTCGGTGTCGAGTCCATGCAAAGGAGCTTTGTTGACATGCAAAGGAATTATTTCGTGTAATTTGTAACTTTTATGTTGCTGTTCCATGCAATATTAATTTTTATTTTGTGAATTACAAAAATCTTTTGTTATTTTTAAAATAAATAATTTTCCTTAAAATTATTGTAATTAATAAATAAATTTTCTTTTATGTTTTTGATGTTCATTTAATGTTTTTACTATCTACATATTTAACTATTTTATTGGCCATTGTTTTAAGGAAACGTCAAACGTTAATAATGGTTCCTTAGGATTTGTTCAAAAAGGCTAAACTCTATATTTGCAAGAAAGGGTAAAATCATAAAGTTATTTCATGGATCTAGTACTTGATCGTTAATACCATAATAAGAAATAATCATTTGTTAGAAGCCTACCCAAATGATAATAGTTTGTCAAATTTAGGTATATATTGACATAAAATTCTGTTTGCCTAATTAAAATAAATTCAAATCGTTCGTCTTTTTCTCTTCATTCTACGTATTTGTTGTTTTCGTTTTGTGAAGTCTCATCATAAGTAAGTAGCCTAACTTTATGAATCTTTCGTTGTATAATCATTTCTAAAATATCAATATCCACAAACCTAACTAAATACTTTAACGTGGCATCATCGAAACTGCAAATCACCAGCAATAATAAGTTTATCTAAGTCAGTTTATTTGCACAACCAGAAATCGAATCCACCATTTACATTATGTAGCAATTTAGCTACTGCGTCGGCCAATTATGACCCAATATAATATGTCGTCGATGTTAAAAAAAAACTTAAATCTCAAAAACGAGATTTCTTCGGTAAAAGTTAGTTAAGGTAGTTGAGCATCAAAAGTCAACACTAATATAAATTAAATTATTATCCTTTTCTCTCTACTATATATATAATGACACCATAACCATTAAACCTAAAACAAAACGATATATTATCAAATTTTTATCAAAATGAATTCCAATATATTGGTAATCTCAACTGTAATCATCTCTTTACTTTCAATATCGAGTGATGCTCAAATGAATAGTCCATGTTCACTAAGAATGCTCTCTAGTCTTAGTGGATGCATGAGTTTTGCAACGGGAAATGGTAATTCTCCGACCAAAGATTGTTGTGAGGCTCTGAAATCATTAACCGGAACCGGTATGGACTGTTTGTGTTTGATTTTAACCGCAAGTGTTCCCATCAATCTTCCAATAAACCGAACTCTAGCCATCTCTCTTCCTCGTGCTTGTGGCTTGCCTGGTGTTCCTGTCCAATGCAAAGGTATCTAACTTCAACCTTTTTTATTCTTATTACATGAATTTGTGTTTTTTAATATGTAATTGTTAGAAGTAGACCTGAACGAACTCAAATCCCATAACCAAATTTGTTAAGGAAAACGAAATTCAATTAGATAAGTCCGAATTTTGGAATTTTGAGCAGCTTGTCGACAAAGAAAATAATAAATCTCGACCCAAGAATCGGGGACGAGATCACAAAATTTGAATCAAATCTCACACAATACGAATAGAATGTAAAAAGAAAAAGATATTCAGACACTAATACACTCGAGAAAAGATGGGAAGGCGAAAGAAAAACTATAGAAATCTACAACAACAAAAAAGTAATTAAAATCGAGAATAACTCATCTCCATTGTAATTAGATTTTTCTAAATCTTTTTTCTCGTTAGTTTTCACATTAACATTAATTAATATACTTGTGAAACTTTGCAGCTTCTGCAGCACCTCTCCCTGCTCCTGGTCCTATGTCTCTCACTCCGATCTCTTCTCCTACCGATTCACAAACTTCTCAAGGTAAAATAAAATTCATTAGAACATTTTCTCATAGTTTGAAGTTTTGAACCTAATATTTTCAAGTTTATTGCAAATGCTTTTTATGTTTATTGTATTCATATATAAGCTCACTTTTTCATTTATATACGTAACATAACTTGCAGAACCTGATTCTTCCCGTACAACAACAACTCCTCCAAAACCTTCACTAAATCCAAAAGGTAAAACAAAACATAAAAATTCTTCGATACTTTGTTCTAAACATTTTAACTTAATTTTTGTTACTAATATCTTTGAATTTATTGACATTAAATAGTAGACCAAGATTCAGAATCGGACAAACAAGGAGAGCCACCGAGTCCACGTCCAAATTATTCAGCCTCGTTAGCTTCCTCTTCGAGCAATCCCAAACTTTCGTTTCTTCTATTCACTTTCGTCTTTGAGATCATCAAATTCTTTTAACTTAAGTGCAGTTTCATATATTATTATTATTATAAGATATTCTTTACTTTCGTATTCACCAGATTCTGGTTAAATAATGTATTTGATGTACTTGTATCCGATATTCCTATTAATAATAACAGTTTCCACAAAAATCTTTAAGAGCATTATAAACAAATCCGTAATAAAATTTGTCCATTCACCAACATGTTTTCCCTTATCATTCTTTTCTTCTTTTACTATTTTGTTTCCACCCAATCAGCTTCTTCCTTGGCTATGAAATCACCTCTGGTATCAAATTGACCACCATTCTTCTCTTCTTCCTTTGTTCCACCATTGTTGTTGACCTCGCCACTGATGTTCCATTCGGTTTCTATTCGGTTTTGAGGATCATTGCTGCCATTAGACCAGTTGTCTTCTATCTTTGTTCCATCATTGTTGTTCCAACTATCAGACCATTCGTTTTTCTCCTCTGTGTCACCATTGTTGTTCCAACTATCAGACCATTCATTTTTCTCCTCTGTGTCACCATTGTTGTTCCAACTATCAGACCCATTCATTTTTCTCCTCTATGTCACCATTGTTGTTGATCTGGCCACTGGTGTTCCATTCATCTTCTATAGGTATTGAGGACCATTGCTGCTACCTTCTTGATTGAATGGTTCCTCCACAAACTCATCCCGATTTGGTAAACTGCAACCTTGGTAAGCATTGTTATCTACACATCGCCACAAAAGCTTGCTCCAATTCATATCCTGTTTCATACAACAGTGAATAAGAGTTTGAGAGACTGGGATTGTTTGGACACTACATTATGTTTTAATTGTTTGACAAGAGGAAGTAAACAAGTGATACCTTGCATATGATATGTGGGTTTCCAATGATCACTAGCAGAGAGATTGCACGGGTTATAGCAACATTAAACCTCCTTGGATTGCTCAGGAAGCCCAGACAATGGGCTCTATCAAACTCTTTGTGTTTTATTGTAGATCTTACAGTTGAAATTATGATTACCTGTTTCTCTTGCCCTTGGAATTGTTCCACACTACCAACTTTGACTTCAGTCATGTCTAACCCTATCGAGAACCTCCTTGATCTTCGTTACTTGCTGCCTGTAAGGAGTTATAACTCCAATATCTCTTCTTGCACAGAGTCATTGCTGTCACTCTCTTGATTACCCTCTATAACTTTGCTGATCTCTATACGGTTGAACCATGACGGATTGTTACCTTCCCTCTCATCAATTCCTTCGATCCCATAGAAACCATTGGAAATTCTTTGTTTGGAAGGAAGTTTAACGAGGCAAGAACAGAGTCTGTGTCTTCTCTGAAAGCCACCAATTCTCCATCATAGAACAGCTTTGACGGGAGATCAAGAATCTCTGGGTGGCATCTGTAATTCTTGACTAGCTTCGTCAAATAATTTTCATCCCCATTACAGTAATATTCGCTTTCAAACAATCTTTCCAAGTAGGATTTCCCTAAGCCGAGTGACTCGGGCATCTCTTGAGTATATGACCGGACCAACTGCCTTGGATCTCCAGCAAGCACAACCACAGTTTCTGTCAAGCAGAGATTTGAAATAGCAATCATGTTCTCTGGTTCTGAAGCTTGACCAGCCTCATCTAAGAAAATATGAGTGGAAGTGGCCACGGTTTACACCTTCTGCATTGAGAAGGGATGCACTCATATATGTTGACACAACAAGTTTGTAAAGAGACAAAGCCTCGAGAGGAGGGCACTTAAAAACAAAATCTTCAAAGAAGCAAAAACGGATAATCTCAGGCTTGATTTCTTCATATGCACGAGTAGCCGCATTCAGCCTGAAAATCTCATTGGTCTTAATGCGACACTCCCTCCAGGCAGAGGAGCTTCTCAGCTCCTAAAATGAGCAGCTTCAAGCTGCACTATGAGGGAGCACAGACAAGAATCCGAGCATTTTTCTTTGTTTGTATAAAGTTGAACTATCCGCCTCCACCAATGTCATGGTTTTCCCCAGTACCAGGAGGTCCGTGGATCACATATGGTGGTGCTCCTTTGCAGCCAAGAACCATTTCAATGGAAACAAATCTGCTCCGCATTAAGAGCCTGATGAAACGGGCACGAACGGGTTTTGTCTTTATCATCCTTTTCCCAGCAGAGCACAAGGATGGGAAAAGGAAGTTTATATATCCAGCATTTCTGCTGCATAACAGCCTGATACAATCTTCTGCCCAAACTATATTTAGACCCCCCCCCCCCCCCCCCCCCCCAATGGAACCTCACATTATAGACATTCCCAGCTGTGTGGCGTTGATGGAACTCAGGGGCAAACTTTAAATGCACCTCATCTGCCTCTACGCGGTGTAGATAACCCTGTGGGAAATTGCTTTCAATTTTTTATTTTTCAGAAGATAAATGGTAAAGCATATTTGTAGTAATGAGGCTGAAAGTATGGAAAGGTAAATTGAGAACAAAACCTGATAAGCTTGGTCAGTTCCATCATCATAGGCATGTCTTACAAAGATGAAGTCTCCATGGACAAGGGAAGGTCTTCTCTCAGCAAGGCCAGGAACTTCGAGGGACAGGTAGAGACCCCCTTCTCTTCATTGACACATTCTCCATATCATAAGCTCGCATGTCTTCCTAGATAACGAATAAATTGCAAGAAACATGATTTGATGACATAACAGAAGAGGTTTATTAAGGTAATAAGGTCCTGTTGTAAGCAAACCAAATTCGAAACAATGAGAATACCTCAAGTTGTATTTCTTCCATAACAAGTAAAGTTTTTGAAGTAGTTTGCATAGTTATTTGCTGTTAGACCTGCGTTCAAATCATCCGGGACTTCCTTCTTCCTCGATCATGCTCTCTCTAATCTCTTTAGGAATTTCATACCGAGGAAGCCCTATTTTTAAACCTATGTTCTACTGCCTTTGAAGGGCGTGATCCCGTCACATAATTATCCACAGGAAAATCCTTCTTAGGAGCCCTTCTACTTCTGGAGTAAGGACTCTTAGAAGTTAGAGAACTGGATATATTATCCTCAGCCAAAAGGAACACAAACCCCGCTCAACTCTATTATCTTCCCAGTCAACTGCAACAACAGTGGTATGTAAACCAAGGTCCTTCGGCTTACAAGAGACCCAAATGGTTAAAGTGTCACCAGGTTCAAGCATCCTGTCTTCCAGAGTAAAAGCTTCATAAAAACACTCTATCGTCCTTTTTGTCTGAATCTTTCGAAGGCGGTTTCA
>JAKUCM010005984.1:0-43564 GCA_023374145.1 Lepidium sativum
TAATTGTAGTGAAATCGAAAGTATAAAGAAATAACTATTTTTTATTTGTTTTGAAAATAACTCAAAACTTAAACTCTTAATGTTACTAGTTACGCAACAATTTTGACATTTCTTTATATAAATTAGTATTTTTTAATATAAATTAGATAAATTTTTTATTCTCGGTAGGATAAATATATATATTAGATTAATATCAAAACAAATAAAGATTTCAATATTATATAATCTAACTATGTAAACTTGTACATGTTCGTCCCAATAGTGTATTTCAATTTGATTATTGGTATCTTCCATACCCTTCTCTGTACACTCGAAAACATTCGCCACCTCAATAAACCTCCTTTTCTTTTTCATCCTCCTAGATCAGGCGAGATTTGATTCGATAACTATGTCTTACAATTCCATCATTGATCATACTTCGAGCTCCTTCAAAATTCGAATTCTTTCTTCTGAATTTGGATCTTTCGAATGGACTTAGTTATATGGGTTTTGAGTTCCTTATGCACACCACTAACAACATTATCACATCTGTATTAAATGCACCTGCTGCACTATTATAGAATTCACAAACACATATTTCACAGAACTTTTGCAATTGAAATACATTTAGTAAAAGTCATATTTGAAGTGAGAAACAGATTTTATTAGGTGAGCTGACAAAAGAAAATCCAATAATAGAAAGATATTAAATATATATATATATATATATGAAATGTCGTGTTTAAGACAGGACCACCCAAAACTGTACTTAAGAGGGCAGAGATCTTCCCACCCTATATCCTTTCACCTTCTGACACTGACACGTATCCGTCTCTTAAACCCTCTCTTTCATTAAATCTTATGCTTAATCTCGCCATTATATCTCATCGTTATTCATCATCTCTTTCCTTAATTGGAAAACTCCGGCTTTTACTTGGAATACGCTACTTTTGAATTTTCTCGAGAAAATTATACAAAGCTAATCACGACCTTTCTTTCTTCGTTTTGTCGGTCACGTTTTTGTTCTCGAAGCTAACAATCAGCCTTCATAGAACATCGCAAGGAATTTCTCTTGTTATTGCGTTTATATGTTGTGATCGGTTTATAAAAGTTGAAAACTTTTTTTTTTTTGGTTAGTAAAAGTTGAAAACTTTTTTGCAGATCAGTCGGTGTTTTGATTCTTATCTCTGATTTGTTGCGAATTAGGATTTCGAAGTGCGAAAAAATGGAGAAGAATCGAGTTATCTATGAGTACAGAGAGAGATTAGACAAAACCTTGTCTTCTCCTGAACTCACAAATCACGACACTCTCAAAATCTCCTTCTCAGAAATCAGCTTAGCCCCTCCCAAGGTTTTGTTCTTAAATCCGATGCTATGGATCTTTTGTTTTTGGATGTTACTGTTACATAATACACTGTGAAATTTCCTTATGTTTGTTGTGATGAATTTGTAGACTTCAATGAGGATAAATTGGATAAAAGAACAGCTGATGTGTGGAAGCTACTTAGCAAGCTTAGAACAGCTGATGTATCTTATGACAGATCACCAAGTATCTAAATTAACCAACGATGCAATCATCGTATGGTGATTGGAAAAGTATGTTTCTTTTTGTTTGTTCTGGACTTGATACTGCTTTTCGTTTATTGTTCTTCTTAATCCGACTAGTGATCTTGGATTGTAACGATGTAGCAAAAAAAAAGTGTTTGTTTTACAGTTGAAACATGATCATGAAGATTGCCGTGTTATGTACCGTGAAGGGCTCGATGGAAGTCCTTTTCACACGATGCTTGTTGAAGGTTACATCGATGGACCTATCCAAGACTGTAAGTTTCTTCTAATGACAACTTTTCTTTCTATTTCTGGATACAGGTTTAAGTTCCGATTAGAATTTCGTTTCAATTATAATCAACCAAAGTCTTAAACATATTCCAAAACTGATAAAAATTGGAGTTATGATGCAGGTTTATGCGTATCGTGGGAAACATCTCTCTACAGAAAATGGTAACAGTCTTAAGATTTTGAATTGTGAACATGAGAACTCATGTCTTTTGGAACAAATGTTTACTGCGCGCATTGTTGATGTATGTATGCATGTAAATAGGTGGCCACAGTATGCATTTCCACCATTCAGGATCTTAAAAGGCCTGTGCTTGCAAAAGTTCGGAATCGGTGAACAAATTTGTTTAGCAAGGTTTGTTCACATTGAAAACGAGGATGACGTTTTGGTTATTAACAATTCTCTGCAACCTATCTAATCTTATAAGTTTAATGTTGTGGGAAGAAAGAATGAAGGTACCATGGCCATTGATGGATAGAGAGCTTATTGTGCATTATTTCTGTTTTGAATACTTTAAAGATGACTTAGTTGTCATCCTTCTGAACACGGTAAGGGCAAATCCTTCTTACTATTTGTATTGAAAGTTGACATTACCTAAATTCAATTTTGTTGGCACTTTGTTAGATCTCTGATTTAGATAGCATTGGGGTTTCCTCTAAAGACAAGGTTATACCTGATTCAGCGGATGCTGTGAGGATTGATGCCGTAGGTGGATTTGTTTTACAAAAGGTTACTCCACAGAGGAGTTACTTCAGGTCAGTGGTCATTGTAGTATTGTAACATATGAATTATCAAAGGCTATGGAGCTTCAGGTTAGTGCTCTTGACACATTTTGTAGGACTATAGGGGATATAGATTTAAAGCTGGACTTGATGCCTCCGTCTCTTATGAATTTTATATCTAGGCAGCTTGTTGGCAATGGTTTCAGACTCTATAAAAAGGTCAGACAATCTAGTTTTATGGTTTTAGCTGTTTTAATGTTTCAGTGCAGTGTCAGATAGGTAACTTGTGTAATACCGTTTACTGATTTGAATGTAACAGTCAGTTGCTTCGGTAGCTAAATTTGATGAAGATTACAGTAGAGCTTTAGCTGATCCATTGTACACTAAGATACGTAGAGCTCTGTATTCAGCTGATAAAGCGATTGAGGAAAAACCAAAGTTGGAAGCTAATGGTGATTCTCTGCCAGAGAACGAACACGAGAATAATGGAGATGCTTGTGAACGTAAACCTGTCCATTGCAGAAAAACTGTTCCCGAGATTGAGGAAGAAGAAGATTCTGACGAAAGCTTTTCTTCAGAGGATGGAAATGAAATTGCCAAGACTCAAGACAATGTCAGAAGCCGGTTTTGCGTCAGTCCAGAGGTAGAACAAGCTTTAGGGACTCTAGATAAAGTAATATACATGATTAGAACTACAACACCGATCCAAGAAGCTCAGGAATTATCGCCAGATAGAGCAGAGGATCAGCCAAAGCATGTGAGTATGTTAGAGAAGATTGAAAATGATCCTCAAAGATCACAGAAGCAAGAATTGTTAACCTCAACAGTCACACAAGCCACAAGCAGTTTTAGTCAGGAAAAGAAGACAGAGACAGAGACAAAAGAAAAGCAGGACATCTTAAACAAAGGTAAGAACTCGAGCTTGCAGAGAAAACGTAAAGCTCGTTGCTTTGCTTTCAGATCCTGGCTCTGAAGGAAACCAAAGTTATAATGTTCTTGGAATAGTTTTGTTTGAGAGAAAATTGGATTTTCTTTTCCTTTGAAGTCTCTTCTCCAGAGTTGTATGATTCATTGTAAACTTGTTTTGTTAATAAAAGTTTCATATACGAATTTGGCGTTTCTGCTTTCAACTAAGTAAGAAAAAAGAATCCAAATTTTTCAATTTATTAAATAAAATTTTGTGAACACCCAAAAAAAGAACCAAATTGGTTTGCTTTAAAGCCCTAATCTTTCATTTTCTCTCTCTTTCCATCTTCCAAATCCGCAAATTCTCGATCTCCTCGTTCTCTTTTATTGCCTCACCCTCACAGAATTGCATACTTGTAGTCACCGTCTCTCCGTCGCACCGTCGTTATTTCTCCGGTCGCGCGGAACTTGATGGACTCAAAGGTTACGACCGCGTCTGCATCAAAAGATCCTTTCTTTTGCTTGAAATGGCCATGGGATGCAAACAAAACCCCGAAATCATCAAGCGTCTGTGAATTCCAAGGACCTTGGCTCTTCAGATCTATGCAAAGTGTTGGTTCAATTGCTCTCAGCTCCTTGACTTCATTTACACAAAATGCCAATTTTAGACCAAAGAAGAAGCCATTGAGTAGTTGTGAGCAAGGAGAAGCAGAACAGAGAGCTTTTGCAGCTGCTTTAGCTAGCCAGAAAGAAGCCACAGTACTTGAATTCTACTCCCCCAAATGCAGACTCTGCAATTCGTTGCTTAACTTTGTTTTAGAGGTAGAGAAAAGAAACTCGAATTGGCTCAGCATTACAATGGCAGATGCAGAGAATGAGAAATGGCTTCCCGAGGTATAAACAAAGCTCTTTCTTTCTTCTCTCTCCATACATAAATTACAGAGCCTTTTGATTGTTAAGACTCAAAGATTTCACCTTTCTCCCACTCGTGTCTTAACTAATGCAGCTTCTCCACTATGACATAAAGTATGTTCCTTGCTTTGTTTTGTTGGACAAAAATGGACAAGCTTTGGCTAAAACAGGAGTTCCAAATAGTCGTGCTCATGTTATTGCTGGTATCTCTCATCTTCTCAAGATGAAGCGCCCACCCTCTGAGTAGCTCTGAAACTATGCTTGATTCTACACTTGATGTAAACATGTAATCTAGTTGTGGAATGACTTGTTTTGGAATGTTGAATGTCGTTGCTTTGGTCTTTTATTCGTTCACAAATTTGGAATAAAAACGACACAGTATTAAACTGAAAGCTCTTCCAGGACCAGACCAAATTCTAATCGGACTTATTGCTCCTAATTTGATCTAACTACTTCACGAAAACATAGGAGACTGCTCCAATTGATTGTTATACACACGACGATCTCTCTAGAGCCAAGCCTCGTAAGCAAAAACACCAATGAAGAGGACAAAGACGCTCGCTGCTTCAATCTCCACTCTTTTTAGACGAAACTATCCTTCGACTTCTAGTTCTAGTTGTAATCCACCCTCAACAATTGCGATTCATTCACAAACTTACTCGCCTCTCGAATCTCTTCAACATTCTTCAGCTAAGGAACTCACGGGACTCCCATTTTCCGCCAGAGTTTTGTGCTCGGACTCTGGCACGAAGAGAAGCTCCGATTGCTGGAACTGTGGCGAAAAAGCTGCGTTTTTGTTCTGTAATTCGTGCCGTAGCATTCAACCTGTTGATGATTCCGTCGATTACTTTCAGATTTTTGGCCTGTAAGTGAAAAAAGAGTTGAGTAGAATCTAGGCTTTAGAAGCTTTTCGATGGTTACCAATAATTGGAACTAATTATAATTGATTGATATAATGTTGATTCCACGCTGAAGGAAAACAATATGAGACAACTTGCAGGGAGAAGAAGTATGAGATAGATGTTGAAAGCCTTGAAGGCAAGTACAAAGATTGGCAAAAGAAGCTACATCCTGATTTAGTTCACAGCAAATCTCAGGTCTGTTTGTCTCTAGATTCAATAATCGTTTCCAATGAATATATATATTCTTAAGAATTTGGTAATCTCGCTTTTTTTTTCAATTGTTAACAGAAAGAAAGAGACTACGCAGATGAACAGTCTGCTAAGGTGACTGAAGCATGCCGGACTTTAACCAAGCCACTGTCAAGAGCAATGTATATAGTAAGCTCTTAAAAGCCTGCAATTTGTCTGAAACTGTTTGACCTTTAAGCTGTGTCCTTACAATCCTGTTGTTTCTATTGGTTTTAATATGCTATATTTCATCTCTGTTATTTCCATTGTGACGAGACCTTGATGCAATTTATGATTTTAGAACAGTGTTTTGGCAAATCGTTCTAGCCTATCTCAAGCTTCATTCTTCTTTAGTATGATTATAATTGAAGATTTTGGTTCTCTGTTGTAGATGAAGCTGAATGGCATAAATGTCAATGAAGAAGATACAATAACAGATCCAACACTGTTAATGGAAGTAAGTGGATCTAATCATAAAAGATATGCCTTTATACCATATGTCTGTCATAAATAAACACATTTACTGAGCTTTGTTCCCGGAAAATGGGGTCAGATTATGGATCTCAGAGAGGCTATATCAGAAGCTGATGGTTCAGTAGAGTTAAACCAGATCCGGTCCCAGGTAACTTGAAAAATCCTGATTGATCTGGCTTCCTTCAAACCTTTAGTCTTTCATTCACTTCTTTAGCTTTTCCGAAACTGAAATTTCAAACACCTTTAACTCAGCAGCCTTAGGCATGGTTTATATATACTCTATTTTTTGTTGTATTTCTCAAGGTGCAAGAGAAACTGAAGCGGTGGTCTGACTCTTTTGTCGAAGCCTTTGAAAGCCAGAGGTTTGATGAAGCTGTAAAATGCATACAGAGAATGACTTATTACAAGCGAGCCTGTGAAGAAATTGTGAGGAAGCTGTGAGGCAAGTAGTCATTCCTAACAATGAACACTAAACGTTTTACCTTAAAGTTTTACCATCACATTTGAAAGGAGCACATCATAGCTCATACCTAAAGTATTGTAGCTTCATGGTTTAGTTACTTATATTGAATTAGGATTTTGTAATAAAAGCATCTGACAGTTTCACAGCGAAGAAAATATTTGATTTGGTCCATTTGCATGAGGTCTTCCCAATGACTAATATCTGAGATTAAAATGTCGGATACAGAGAGAGAGAGAGAGCGAGGTCATGTAGATACCTTTCTCTGTGCTGCTAAAGCCGACTTCTTCTGCAAAACAATCCGAGCAAGATCTTGCTTGCCTTCTCTGTTTAACCCGTAGAATACTGTTCGGAAATTAATAGTGCTTGGAGCAATACCATTATCCAGCATCTCAGACAGAAGATTTAGTGCATCTTCAGATTTACCTGCTTGGCACAAACAGTTCATGAACTTACTATATGTTTTAAAATCTGGTAAAGTTCCCTTCTCTTTCATATTGTGGAATGCTTTCCACGCCTCTTCCACTTTTCCCACGCTCATGTATCCGCATATCATTGCCGTATATGTAACAACCGAAGGTTCACAGCTTTCTTCTTCCATTTCCTGAAATGTCTCTAGAACCTTCTCGATCTGTTTCTCCTTGAAGAAGTGAACGATCAGAGATGTGTAGACATGAACACCAGGTTTTATACCCATTTCCTTCATTGAATTTACTTTATCTAGTGCTTTTTGCAAGTCTCCTCTCTCCAATAAACCATGAACAATGCTTCCATAAGTATATTGGTTTAGTAAAGATCTCTCTCCTTTAAAATTGGCTAATTCTGACAGAGCTTCCTCTAGCTTTCCAATTCGACAAAGAGCCCTTATATAAATGGAGTAAGCCAAAGGGACTGAGAAACCTATCTTGCCAAGAGAATTTAAACAACGCTTCACCTCCTTTGTACCACCGACTCCACATAAGCTTCCCAAGTAGTCTTCGACTAATTCTCTGTCTGGAACAAAACCCGAACGAATCATCTCACGGAACGTTCTGGTGGCTTCTTCCACATTCCTACCTTTTTTCTGGCAAAGAACTGTGATTAAGCACTTGAAGGTCGAAAAGCTCGGGATCAGACCCATATCTTTCATTTCCTTGAACGTTTTAATAGCAATGTCAGTGAGACCAGTTCTACCATACTGCAGTATCATAATTGCCCATGTATCTTGTGTTATCAAGCCACCTTGTCTTCTCATCTCGTAAAACAGACTTCTCATCTGCTTGAAATCTTTTCCACATCCCGCAACTTTGATGCTCATATTGTATGCCGCTGCACTGTGCTTATAGCCATCTCTCTTTCCCACCCATGAAAAGAAACGTAAAACAGTGGTGCCTTGTATCTTGGCACTACGCAGAACCTCAACCACCAGTTCTGGTGTGAACTGGACTGACGATTTTTCTAGAGCTTCTTGGATTCTCTCCGAATCTCGGGAGGATGATAACATGCGACAAATTTCTTGCACATCCATTTTATTTACAGCAGATGAAGCTGATGGAAGAGCTGACTGCTGCATTACTTGTGGACGATTATAGTCATTAACAATTATCTCTTCTTGTCTTACTTCTGTTTTGCAAGATCCGTTTACTTCTTGATGATAGGATTTGCATTTTTTCTGAATTTCTTTGATACTTTCAATCTTCTTATTTTCGCCATTTTTCTCCATAGAAGATATAATCCAAGAAAACATATCATCCCTGATAGTTACCTTAGAGGCGTGCATCTGATTAAGTAGCTTTAGGATCTCATCATATTTTGCTGATCTACAGAGCTCCTTCAACAAAAATTGAGTAGGATTTCCATGTCGGTTTGATACCCTTTGCTTCCATGCTGCTAAAATACATCCCACGCCTCTGCTACTCGGTTTTGGCCCAAATAACCAGCAACCACTGCGTGTGACAGCGACACTGTCAGGCTCATCCCGTTATCTATCATCTCATTGAATAAGTTGCAACCTTTTTCAAACTGTTTCAACTTGAATAGGTGTTGCATAATCTCTGTGTATGTAGAAACTTTAGGTGAATGCCCTGATTTTTTTATAACATTTAACTGTTCAATGTGCTTTTGAAACATCGGTTTTGCCTGAGATACCCACTGATAACAATTCCATAAACATTTGAGTCATCATCTTTCTTCTTTTCATTATATCAACAATCTCTAGAGCATCTACCATTCTATTTGCTCTGCAAAGACCTTTAACCAGGATCTCAAAATATTTAGCGTCAAGGGATACTTCTTTTTATTGAGCTCACGATCAGTTCCAGCGCTTCTCTAATCTTACCAGAAACACAAAAACTCTTGAGCAAATAACCAAAAGCATCATGTTCTGATATCTCACATATCCTAGCCATGTCATCTGCAATGGATTGGACTACATCAACCTTCTCTGATCTCGCAATGCAATCCAGTAACATCTTGTATGTTCTCAAGCCAAAAGTGATACCCTTTTCAATCATTTCCTTATAGAATTCAAGCGCAAGATCACCTCTACCAGCGATGCATAGAGACCCTAATCATGATATTGTAAGCCGCAGCATCGAGTTCAAAACCACTTTTTCTCATCTTCTCAAAAACTAGCAGCCCTTTTCCTATCTTTTTTGCTTTTCCGTACACAGAGATAAGAATAGTCCATGTCCTAATATCCTTATCACAAGCATTATCCTCCATTTCTTTCACTAATTTGTCTACAATATCGAGATCCCTTGCTTCCCCGGCTATGCTTAGCATGGTGTTTGTACATTTCAACTCTATGTGGGAAAGCCATCCTTTTCTTTCACCCAAAAAAAAGAATCTCAGAGCCAATGAGGAACCTTGAAGCACCTCTTGAGTACTTTTCCCACGATTTCTGGTTCAAACTGACAACTCAATTTCTCCAACCTGTCTTCCATAGAAACAATATCATCATCTGCCCTGATGACACTCGTAATTTGATGAACCACAGGGCTAACATCGATTTCTTCACTAACACCTCTCTGGCCCTCATTACTCTCATCCGCAAATCGCATTTCAGCATTTTCACGAACACCTTGCGTGCAAGAAACCAATGATCCATCACCACAGACAGTTCCTGTCACATGGGCTCTGGTCTCATCAGGTACGACAACATCCGATCCTAAAATTTCAGAAATTTCGTTGAAAAGTGAAGTATAAGAAGTAGCTTCTGCTTGGATCTTCGATGAAGTATCACGGGTTTTAGATTTCGATGACTTTGAGAAACCTGAGAAAGAAACGAGTGCGTTCCTTCGGGTTGGATCAAATAAGGACTTGAATCGAAACAATGCTTTCATTGCCTCAAAGTCAAAATTCTTACATCAACTCGAAGGTTGGGAAATGTAACGGTCAAAACTCGAAGTCGTTTAGGTTTAATAGACGCTAGTTTCAATAGATGATACTAATTGGTCCTAACTTACTAATGATATTTACTTGCATAAGATTCTGTGAAATATTCTCTGTTATTGGATTGAAAAAAGAAGACTACTACAATAAAACAACAGTTCGATTATCTAAAGCCTCCATAAACTATCATATAATAGTAAAATCACATACAACTTAGTCATTTTTATAAACCTCCATTATCTAAACTTTTTAATGTATTTTTTACTTATCTAAACTTTTCAATATATTTCCCCCTCATCTCAATTTTTCGATCTACTTCTCCTGGTCCAGTAATCCAAAATTACATGGATCTAAGTAAACCGCAATTGCTGTTTTAATCCATCAGTAAACTATAATTGAACTGATTAATATTGACCCATAACTGAATTGATTCTCTAAAATCTATACATGAGAATTATTGACTAGCCCATAAAGAAATAATATGTAACAATCGACAAAAACCATTAAAAATTAGGTCTTTAATTCTCAAAATCAAAAACATAGTAAACTCAACTCATTAAGCATTTCGTAGAACAACATAAATTCATTTCATTAGCTTTAATCAATCTAATAACTCAGCTCCAAGAATAAAACTTTAAAGTTGTTTCCATGTATTTCACACACAAATATAATTAATCTTCAATACAAATTTCAAAACAAAGCAAACCTAAAAAGAATCAAATAAATTAGAGTCATATCTTATCGGGTTTGGAGATGAAGAAAACAGTGGCAGAGGTGACGGCATGGATAAACAGTCGTTAGGAATGAAATTTGAATTGATACGGTTCTTGAGGAAGATGTCATATGTAGCACGGGGACGGCTGTTTCGTCATGTCTTACATTTTGGGAATGTTTCCGTGACGGAGACGTCATGGGGACAGTTTGGAGATGTCTCCATCCCATTCTTAAAATTGGGGACGTTAAGTGATTTTTGGGGACGGTCTGGTATAAAGACGTGGACGTTTTTAAGACGTTTCAAATGTAAATTAGGAAATTAGATTAGTTAAAAACCAAGATGTGGAATGTCGGTGGAGATGACTTTGATTCCATGGAAGATGTAAGATTTTTGGAGTTGGATGGTCTCACATTAGATGAACCGGATTTGGAAAATGAGTTGATTCAAGACAATTGATTACTTTTATCTTTTATTTAGTTGGGATTTAGGTATGATTTTAACTATTTTTATTGATATTTTATGAGACTTATATATATATATATATATATATATTTGACAATGGCAAAATAAGACATAAAGAACAACCAAATAAACTGGATCACCGATCGTGGAGAAATTCCCTGGCCCGGCGAGCCAAAGCATCCGCTTTATGATTGATCGCCCTCGGGATGACTGACAGTGAGAAGACCGAGAAGGACGAGCAGACCCGCGTAAACACCTCCTGGTATAGACTGAAAGCAAGCCAGTCGTCAGGGCGGTCAAAGATCTGTACCACGGTCTCACAATCTGTCGACACCTCAACTTCGGAAACTTGAAGGGTCACCAAGGATTCCATCGCTCATAGCACCGCTTCCACCTCTGCATGTGTAGATGAAAGACTCCTTGTCACACCCTTAGCTCCCATTTGTTCTCCACCCACTGAATCTGAGAAGCAATACCAACCTAAACCAGAGTAGCGGTCGGTGTCCTTCCAGGACGCGTCCACATAGCATTTAAAGCCTGTGAACTGCATATTAGTTGTGGTATGGAAAACTAGCATCGATTTTCTGACATGATTCCAAATGAAATAATTGCCACGACAAATGGGAACCCCTAAATTTGCCCCAGACCACTCTGCATGTTCAGAGACAGCAATACTCAACACCCGTTGCGGGTCCACAATTTTGCTCGAGAAACAAAAAACATTCCGTGCTTTCCAGATTTGTCATAATATCTACGGGAATAACTCCCATTCAGTCCTAACCTTCATCATCCGAAACAAATAGTCCAAGTTAAACCAGATAGACGCACCCGGAAAGACACTTGGTGCGGATGGGATGCATGATAATGCCTAGACCTGGAGAGCCGGTGGACAAAGAAACAGAGCATGATTAACAGACTCTTGCTCCTCGTCACATCGGGTGCACCCCATATCACAATTAATCCTTCTCTGGGCCATATTTTTACTAACAGCAATGCACCCGGACAAAGTTTGCTAGATGAAGTGTTTAATTTTATTTGGGCAATTCAGCCTCCAAATATTACTATATAGGGCTTCAAAGCTTGGGCCCCACTGACCAATGTCGTTATCTGATACTTGTTCAGCTAAGCGATATCCTGATTTTATCGAATATCTCCCTGTTGTTGTGTAGTTTCATCCCCAGTAGTCTGAACGAACCCGAGTTGGGATTGGAGTGCCAAGTATTAGGCGTACATCCTGAGGAGCAAAGTATTGTCGGAGTAAAGTCTCCTCCATTTACCCGCAAAATTTGTCGATAAAATAATCTAAAGTCATGTCAGGGAACAAATTTAAATCTGACCATATCGCCGGTCTAGGAGTCAAGTCCGGTATCCACGGATCATACCAAGCTTTAGTAGTCCTCCCGTCTCCAATTTCGCCTAATACAGCCCCAAATAACTAGATATCTTCATATGAGACTTATATATATATATATATATAACGATACCTATGCCGTCTCCGTTTCTATAAATTTTGAATTTTATCGTTTTAAGTCTTCATTCCCGTCTCTGTCCCCGTTTTCAGTCCCATACTCATCTCGGTGCAACTTAGGATGGCAATCACAGGAACTCCCGAAGATGAATAGTAAAAGCTCCTTTACTCCTCTAATGCTTGTGAACCAGCTCCGATCAAAACCTTTTGAAGGAAGCTTATGAAAATCTTCCTTTGATATTCCATTATCGTCTCCAAAACTGTGTGTATGCTTGATTTAATAATGAGAATTTGGTGAAGAGAAACAGATTAGTCAAGTAAAAAAATTGATATCAAGGAGACTAAATCAATTATGTATCTCCAAGATGTGTGCCTGCTCGATTTAATGAATTGAATTATGTAGCAAATGAAGAAAGAAAACTAAAACAATTCTCTTAGGAAAGTGAGAAATGTTGTTCTTTTTCCAAAAATATTATTTCTTCGAAAGTTTCCAATTTAGGAATTTTGTAAAAATTGGGCTTAACGATGTTAGCTTCATTGTATGATAATGGTGATTCATTGTTTTTTTGCGGCTCTGAGGATTAGAAATCAGACTAAGGCGGTGAAGGTGTGTTGATTATCGGTCAATAAATTTTGGGTTTAATCGGTTCAACTATGATTTACTGTTGGATAAAGAAACAATTATAGTTTATTTAAACCCATGTAATTCAATATTACTGGATCAGGGGATTAGATCGAAAAGTTTAGATGAAGAGAAATAGATTAAATAGTATATAAAGAGGGTTAAGTTGGGTCTGATTTTAGTGTTATCTCATAGTTTCTTAGGAGATTTAGATCGTCGATCCTAAAACAACTGTGAAGAGTGGATCGATTGGTTTATCACTCTTTTGTTTCGCTTTAGTAAATCGTATCAATCTTTGATTTATTGGTATGGTTTAGAATAGGTCTAGATTGGTTTGTGCTATATTAGTTTAGTTAACCGGATTAATTGCTTGATCGGTTTAATTGGTTCCTTTTCAGTTCGATATGTGGTTATCTTCTTTAGATTGTAGGTTTGTGAGAATATCCGACTCGATCTAGGTTTTGCCAGATATCTTGTTTTCTGTGGTTTCGATTTGTGATTTTTAGACTCTTTCTTTAGTCATTCATTGCCTAGCCTTTTCTAATTTTATTTAGGGATCATAGTTACCTTCTTTTAGACTCCATTCCTGGAGCCTTTTAGTGAAAGAGAGTATTTGATGATTGAAACCACATGGAAAATTTCAGACAATTTATGTATTAAAGACGTGAGAGATTTGTCACGAGAAATTTGACCAAAAAGACAGCTAAGTTTGTGTTTGTCCTTGAATCAATCAACATGTCCTCGTGGTTTAATTATTCAACAAAATTCTAATAAAGCCAAGAGACATCTAATCATAGTAGATTAGTACTAATTCTCTTACCATACCAAAAACTGAGATATATACTTTCCCCAAAGTAAAAGCCAAGGAATTCCAGAAACAACAAATCCTTAGGATGAAAGAAAAGGTTTTGTTCTCTTTTTGTTTCCACTTTTATTCAAAATCTGTACTCTCGTTCTCATACACCACCAAATTAATTAAAAATGATTGGTATATCTAATTACAGTATTCATAATCCAATAACCAAAATATAAAACACCCCCAAAACCCACCACCACAAATTTATATATTCTAAGAAATGAAGAAAAAATGAAGTCAACCAACAAACCACCCTTCTCAAATTCCATGGAAAGATTGACTTTTTCTGAATGTTGTTGTTGTCCTCTCTTCATTTTCTATTCATCAAAGACCAAACCTTCAATCAGAAAAACACAAACTCCTGTTTCAACTTCTGTATCAATGAGCAAAAATCTAACCTTGTTGAATGTGTTTACAGCAATCGTTTCGCGGTTGCGAAATCACAGGCATTTGTTGAGATAAGTGTCTTTGCCAAAAGCAGCAAGCATTCTACAAGCTACTTCCAGCAATTTCCCTGTTTTGTTTCAGTCACAATTATAACACCTTTATTAGGTTAAAAGTCCATCACAACAACACACTCTAATCTCTTAATGATTGTCCACTTAAGTTATAATAATCTTATCTTTACTTTTAAGATTAGCTCTTAAAATATAGCCTATAATTAACTAACAAATCACTCTTGAAGGTAGGAAACGTGACAAGATGCTTAGAGCCAGCTTAGCTAATGACTATGACAGAGCATACACTAAACCAGCTTAAGCAATCTATGGTTGTTTTTCAAATCATCAAATATTCTCACTAAACTTTACTAGATCCTTCACAAAGCTACCATTCTCAAGATCTCACTGAACTAAAGTTATCAATTATAACTAGGAAGCTAGGTTTGGATCTAATCATGACTCATTGAAATAACTAGGGACTACTATGATCAATCAATCTGACTGTTAAATCAATGTACCAAACTATTAATGCTCAATCATCTAAGTTTACCAATTCTAAGCACAGTACTAAGCAGACAATTTGAGGAGACAAATAAAAGATCAATGCAGTGAAAACAAAAGAGTACCTCTTCTCGGTTGAACAACTTTCTTAACCGGTTTCTTAATCGATTCAACAACCTTCTCTTGAGGGAACAAAACACCATCAATCCCTTGAACCGAAATCCGACCATCAGTGAAAATATCAGGATCAAACAAATAAGCCGACCTCTCACCATCTCCAAACTTTACCGAACCATCAGCTTCCTTAGCCGCAACCTTATGAGGAAAACGCAGCGTATCAAACTTCACTTTCCCAAATCTCCGAACAGAATTATACATACTCTCCTCCGTTTGATACTCAGGGATTATATGGTAATACACAATCTGCTCAGGAGCTCCTGGCTCACTCAACTGATCCGTCGTCAATTTTGCCATAGCTTCATCATTAGGAGCCAAAACCGTTAACACATAGCCTTCTGACACTAACCGACCCATCTCAGTCGCTAGTGACGTTAGATTCACGAGTATATCAGCCATCTCGTTGTAACCACCGTAATGTAACAGTGTGTGGATAAAGTCTTTAACTTGAGCTTCACCATCGAAATGATGATGCTTGTCTCCTGGTCCAGGGAGCTGGAGCAGGAGCTAGAGACGGACCAGGAGCCATGGCGGATTGGATCGGAAGAGCCGGTGGAGACCCAGCTGGTTTTGGAGCTGCAGGTTTCTTAAGACGGTTGGTTCTCGGGTCAACTTCTGGAGCTCCTTCAGGTAAAACAGCAGAGATTGATTGGAGACTCCGACGCCGATTGAAATCCTCTTGAACAGAGCGAGGGATAAGCAGCCGTTCGATACCGTGGATTAACCCATCGGGTCGGGTCAAATCATCGGGTCGGATAATCTCAGCTAAATCAACCGTCTTTTTACCATCTCCTTTGCTCAAATGGACTTTATCATTCCCTAAAGTAGAGTGCTTGACCCGACCGGATTCTTCAGAAGGCCATTGATCCGAACCGACCCGGTTGGGGATAATGTGGAACATTAGAAGTGTTTGAAGAGATTTGAGATTACCTGGTTCGAGTAAGAACCGTTTAAACTCGGGGTCAAGGTCACGCTCAAGAGCTTCATTACGAGGGGCAAAAATGGTAATATTGTGACGACCAACAGCATCTTCCAATGTCTGAAGAAGAAGAGCCTTCTCAACAAGCTCAGCTAGTTCAGTGTAACGAGAATCGAGAAGAGCTACGAGAACGGAGTTGGAGTTGATCTGACCTGACCCGGATGAAGGATTCGGGTTTTTTGATAATGCAGATGCAACAGAAGAGATTAAGACGAAGAAGAGAACAAGGTGAATGACGACGGAGCCACCATAGATTCGGCGATCCATGGAGCTCTCTCTGTAAGATCGTATAATTAGAAAGATGGAAGAATAAAAAAAAATGTCTTTTTTTTTTTTTCTTTTGGTGGAAGAAAGAGTACTTTTTTTTGTTTCTTAGAAGTGTCGGCGATGGCAAGTGGAAGTGTTAAGACAGAGAGAGATGAGTTTAGTTGTAAGTCTTTGGGTTTTTTCGACTTTTCGAACCAGCCTGGTGTCGGGACCACCCAAACCTTTTTTAATTGTTGCTGACTTTGGAAATTTTCGCATCTCGACTTCTTGGGTATGTTATATTAGTCTAACCGTACCAAACCGAAAAATAAGTATTCGGTTTAGTTTCAGACAAGGAATAGTTAATTTCAATTTTTAGTTTGGTTTGCTTTTTTATCTCAACTTTGTACTAATTATTTTACTAACTATATTGTTCCGTGTTTTTGTTATTATATTATATATAATGCAATTTTAATATTAAACTTTCTTACTTCAACTACGACGTAAAGTATAACACTACAAAACATATAAATTATTATTGTATTTAAGCGAGGTTCTTACCATTTAATTACATTTAATTAAATAAAAATTAGGTTTAAATGTTAAGAACCGTCACTTAATTAAGAGATTATAGATCCCTTAAGAAGCGGTGACGTGTCAACTCTGTATTGGTTGAGTGCTATTTACCGATGAAAAAAAAAATTCTTGCACAAATTTTCTTTTTCTCTTCTCTGGTGCGATTGGAAAGAATCTCAAATCGCCGGCGACATCATGGTGTTTTCTCTTGGGACCAAACTCATCAAATGATGATTGTAGATGAGACTCTTTGGAGTTCATATCTTAAGGTTTTCATCACAAGATTTTTAAATTTTTTTTTTGTAGATTGTTTTTGGTTTGGATATATTGACTTTGAGTTTGGTAGATTCGATTTTACAGGATCATCGTGATGCTCATGTGTACAAGACAAAACCCAGTTCTGAATTTTAATGATTTGTGCTTGATTTATGGGTATACGATTGCAGATGGGATCATAAATTTCGCTTGATTTCGCTCTGCATATCTTAATGCTTGATTTCTGCATCTTCTAGGGTTTAAGTTAGTGTCTTGTAATCGTAGATTTTCATTATCAGTCTTCAAATGAACAAAACATGGAGATTAAGTCGATAAAATTTTAGTCTTTTGGGTGGTTTGGTTAAAGTTTTCTTCTCTTACTGCAATTTTCAGGTTTTCATAAGCTTTTACAAAGAAACGAGAGACATGGAGGATTTGATGAATTTAATTACGATACATATTAAAAATTGCATTCTACAACATACACCTTAAGTGTAGAGGAAACTGTAAGATTGTTCTTAATAATCGTTAAACCAATGGTTTCATTTTTGATCTGCTATAGAGACTTGGTTCTGTTTGATTTGCCGATCACTGTATCATCATTGAGGCTAGAAATTATTACTTACTGTGGTATTTCTCCAGAACGACGACATCATTTGTTATTCTGCAGATGAGTGTTGGAAGATGATCAACGCTTATCAAATTATCGTATCTTCTCTTTGTTTCATACTTCATGTGTTTTGGTTTTTCTCTTCAAACAGATTTTCTTTAACATAAGTCAATCTTAGATGTTGAAGAAGGCCACACTCTTTATTTGGTTGAACGATCACCAATTTCAAATCCTGTTCCAGTTAGTTCTTTTGATCTCTTTTGTATTTTCTTTTATGTTTACTACAATGAATTGGCTCGTCTAAAGGCTTCTAAGTTTCTTTTGTATATTGGTTACTGCAGGTGATTCCAGATTCTATCACAACCTTATATCACTAGTTGAATCATTTAGGACTAATGTTTGATGCATATGGTTAGACTTAGACTTTGTGTTTTGAATTTATTCCTTTGCTGAAATTAAATCTCGAGGTCTTGTGACATTCTGTATTGTGAATTTACTAGTTAACAATTCAAACAACGAGCAACCTTTTGACCATGCTAGACGTAATCTGATCTTTTATTGGTGAGACATATGTTGACATTGGTTTTGTTGGATTCTACAGGATTGGTTAAGATACTGAAGAAGTATGACAAATGAATTGTTGTACAAAATGACCAAGTCATCAATGACAATCATTACAAAACCGAGATAACATCTCGTTGTGTTTAGGTAGCAATTGATGTTTTAGCTTCCGAATCTAGTATTCTCTGTGTTTGAACTTATTGAGGCTTAAACAAAACGTTGTCATATTGTGTCTTTATACATTGTTGGTTTCATGATGCGTCTTCTTTTATGCTCTTGTTCTAGCTTGCTTACTTTTTAACATTTACATCTATGTCTATATGTTTATGAACTATATGATTTGAGGTACATTAAGTGCAAAAGGGATTACAGTTTGGAAGATATGAGGCATAAACTCTTCTCTTCACTATCAAAAACAATAAAGACAGCACCTGAAACTGTTGTTGCCTCTTTGGAACTTTCCAAGACGAATGGAAAATTTGTATCTTCACTCCTTGCCTCTTCATCTAAAGTATCTTCATTAGATCTCAATGTTCTTGTGGAGGAGAAGCTAAGTGAAAAAGTGGGAGCTGTTCCTCAGATCAAAATCTGCTCGAAACCAAATTTCCATTCTCATGGTAATGTCACACTATTTCATACTGCTTTTTATGTGTAACTATGTCTTTCATGTGTTTATTACACATTCTTCTAGTAATTAGGAAATCTGTATCATATATATTTATAATTTTTAACATGATAAATTTTTTAATTAAATTTCTTTTTTATCTACCATTGGAAGTCAATAAAAATAAGATCTCTTTTGAGATTCTTTAACTTAAAAGCTTTCGTTAATTACAATATAAATATGATAAGAACTCCATTAGGAGTTCTTAAGGATGGAGATGGTCTTAGAAACACAATAGTTTCGAATCCATAAATACCTCATGCATAATCTATATCGTGTATGGTCAGAGTTGAAATTGTCTTATATCAAAAATAAATGTATTTGCGATGGATAAACTTCCAGATTCGTTATGTACAATGATTTTTGGCATCGCTACGGTGTGGATGATGACATTGAATACATCGTCTATTTGTGAGATTTGTTTATGGAATCATGAAGTCAAACTTTTGCTACTCGGGTATAGAAGATAGATTATCATTCTTTTAATTCATTCAGGTTTCTACTATTTATTGTTTTAATAGTTTTTATTTGTAGTTAAGATATTTTTGTTTAGTCAGAATTATATATTTATTTGATTTTTTTTGTCAACTAGTCTACTGGCTTTTAAATCTCACTCCTACTACTCTAGGAATGGAGTTCGATCCTTGGTGCCTTGAAGATTTGTAAAGTGACTACACCACTGAGCCACCTGTCCTCGGCATATTATTTATTTGATTAGAATGTTATTTTTATTTTGTTGTGTTATGAATTAAATAAATATTGATGCACCTATTAATATATGAAGAATAAAAAAGAAGTTTATGTCCTTAAATAACTAAGAAATATAAAAGAAAATTTACACACATATAAGATGTTAAAGAATATACATCAACGTATATATATAGTTATTTGTTTTTTTTTTTAATAAAATAACCACAAAATAAGAAGAAATTATATACCCACACTTTAACATAATAATATCTAAACTACATTAGTTAGTTATTATTTTATTTCAACTAAACTTTTTTTTGTTAGATTTTTCAAAAAGTATATTGTAATATTTACTTTTATATTTGGAGAATTTATTCGATTATTTTATTTTCATATGTCTCGCAAGTGAGAAAAAATTAACAGGTTTTAAACTTCTAACTCCTTTTCTTATGCCTCGATTGTTTAAAACATTGAAGAATCTTGAAATACTTCGGATACCGTTTCATAGACATATCATAAGCAATTTGTGTGTGTTACGTTCAGAGTTGAAAAGCTATTATATTAAAAGATAAGTATAGTTGTAATGGTCAGACTACCAAATTTTTAAAGTAACACCGGTTTAGGCATTTCTACATAGTATCTAATGACATAAATAAATTTTCTGTATGTGAGGTTTGCTTATGGGATCACGAAGTCGGACTTTTGTTTGCGCATAAGTCATCATCTTTAAAGTTTGTTTTTTTTTTTTCTTTTTTTACTATTTATTTGTTTAGTGTGTATATCTCTTATTTAAATTTGAATAAATATTATTTGGTTTGATTTAGTATATGCAATTTTTGTTCTAAGTATAATTAATAAATAAGTAAATTTTCCAAATTAGTTATATGTTAATACTTATTGTTCATGCCGACACCAATAACTTTGTACGACATATTCTAGGTTAGACCCTAATTGTTTCTTACTAATTTACAGAACTTTAGCATGACATCCTTGTTACAACAACCTTTTCTTGTGTAGTTTTTTCTTTAATAACTATTCTTAGCCTTAGAATAGTGTGCAAGAAGTTAAAGATTGAATGTGATGAACCTTATATTTTGTATCGCGTATCTCTTTATGAAGAAGAGTTTTATCCATTCTGGAATAGTCCGCAACAGTTATGCAGTCTCTATTAAAGGTTAGCTGATGTAAAAAAATCCTCAAGCTTTGTATCAGTTAGGTATACTTTTCTATTTATATGATCACCAAATAAAAGAACGACGAATATTCCTTTATCGAGCTTATCAAATAAATTATCATCAAACAGTCTATTTTTATGGTGTAATTCTCTTATGTGGTAGAATGAAAAAAAAGAGAGAAGGTTTAAAATTTCTTTCTTCTTTATCAATGCTTAAGATGTCAAAAACACTATAGAATCTTGAAACACTTCAGATTCAAATTGACAGAGACATCATGAGCTATCTGTATGGTGTACGTTTAGAGTTTTGAAATTTTATATAAAAGATAAGTGTAATTGTGACTGTCAAACCACCAACTTATTTAAAGCCCAACACTGTTTGGCATCGCTATGATCTTGATAATGATATGAACAATTATGATGTTTGTGAGATTTGTTTATGGAATTATGAAGTTAATATTTTGCTACGTGGGTACAAATTTAAGACCATCATTATTTACATTCGTTATGTTTCTTTGGTGTTATTAAAATAATTTATGTACTTAATATTAAATCCATATTTAAATTTTAATAAAAGTATAAGTGGTTTCATCGAAAATACATATTTGTATGATTTAAAAAATAATTTTATTTGATCGTACGATAGATGTTAAAAACGATCGCATAATATGTTAGAATCGAAACTTCTTGAGCTTATGAAGACTGCTTCAGAGTTGTTGATTTGAGGATGAAGAAACATAGCCGTGAATTACCACTGCGCTTAAGCAAAGATTCGGTCATATTCGTGACAATTCTAGGAAGGATTTTGCTGCAAACGTTAACTCTGAAACTTGATGATATGAATCACGAAGTCTTCAAGGTGGTTGAATCAGAAGAAACAGTCTCCAAGAAAAATCCATAACGTCTCAGTCTCCCTTAATAAAGAACGATGGTATATTCAACAAGAGAAGAGATTGAAGATTATTATCTTCTGAAATCTCCTTTGTATATATAGACGCCAATCTTCCAAGAGTTAAGTTCTTGTATTTGGTTTTAGAAACCCGAAAGAGAAATTTCGGTTTAGTTGTATTCTAATCTTGGTTAAACATAACTATTGGTTTAATTTTAGTTAACATAATCCAACATAATACACCTAACCTATAAGCAAACAAATTGTAATTTGGATGGGATTTATTGCTTGAAACCCCAAGTTATATTCAAAGTAAATGTTTGAATACTTAATGCTCATGTTCAATTTTGACATATCAGTTAACAAATTGAAATATCCATGACGTTAAACCCAAATAAAACTCAAATATCAATGGAATTTTTTCAAAATTTATTGTTTTATTAAATCTCTAAAGACTACGTAATTTTACTTAATTAGTTATTTCATAGTAATTTTATATTTTTTTATATTTTTGGTTTGTATCTTCATATTTTAATAAGATTTATTTAATCATTATTAAAAATGAATCAATATCTTAACAACTAATTAACAATATCTTTTCTTCTAATATTTTTAGATATACTAGGTGAGTGCCCGCGCTACGCGGCGAGATCCTTTTTAATTTATGTCATTTTGTTGCAATTTTTCTTTTATTTTGGGAGAACTATGAGAGGTTTATTACGGAAAGTGAAACAAATGTTTTAAATATTGATGAACAATATTTCGGCTGAATATTTTGTCAACAGTCGAGACTACTTTGATGAATATTGGCCATGTTGAAGTGGTTGAACTTGTTCTTCTTGGTTCCTTTCTGTACAATATAGAAACACTGAAATTACAGCATTGAAGTCTTACGTACATCAATATGGGTATTTATTGTATATGAAATAACTTGTGGCATGATAGTGAAGATTGTTGAAAATCTCTTTGTATACGACATTTTTAATGACTGATTTGTTTTCTTTTTGTGTGGTGGCACTCCAAATTTGTAGCCCTTCTGTTGATGTGACGCGAGATAAAACAACATAGAGTTGGCCATGACTGAATACATGCTTGGGTAGATAGATACCCATAATTTGTAAACTTTGGCCTTGACTTTTGTTTATTGTCATTGCATAACAAACTCTAATAGAGAATTGTCGTCTTCGCATTTTGTATGGACAATTTGTATTTGCCGTTGTCATGATGATCCTTGGTATAAGCACCTTTTTCTTGACATTGGTACCGGTTAGTACCTCTGCTTCAAGTACCTTTTTACGTAAACGAGTAACAAGTAGTCTAGTCTCGTTGCATAAACCTTGCTTTTGGTTTATGTTTCATAACAATATGATTGGGGCATACTGCTTCAAAGGTAGGTAATGATTTGGTAATCTTGAACACTTGAGTGCATTTAGATACTCTGTAATGTATACAAGGTTAACTCCATAAAGGTCATCATCATCAGCGATACTGTCAGCACTAAGATACTCTTTCATGTCACCTCCAACTTTTACTAAGAAGAAATCATTTAGCTTATCAATAGTTTCATTCCTTGGTGTTAGGATGGCACAACCTCGCAGATATACACAGTTTTGGAAAGAGTTTTTGAGATTTGGGAATGTTGCTTCCTGCATTTCTCTCATTGAGTTTTCTCCTTTTTCCAAGAGTAATGTGTCTTCGATCTCTATGTAGTAATTTTCTAGAGAAGCTTCGTTCAGAGTATTGACACTTTTAGCCTTGCCATTCCCAACTTGTAAAATCCATGCAGCAAAGTTTTTTTCGTCTTGCTTCATTCTCATGTTTTTGGTAAGAGTGGCAACGTAACAACTTTGCTAAATGTAAGATCTATTAAGTGTTGCGAGAATTGTATCTTGTCTGCTTCCTTGTGAGATGACTGGTAATATTTGTCTGAAATCTCCACCTAACAAAATTGTCTTTCCCCCAAAATAGTTTTGGCTTCTGCATCTTGGTCGGTAAAACTCATGATATCTCTTAATTTGCGATCTAATGCTTCAAAAGTGTGATGATGTGTCATTGGTGCTTCATCCCATATGATTAGATCTACTGTCTCAACCAATTTGCGAGCATTGTTCTTGGTTTGATATCACACATCGTAGTCTTCGTGGAGATCTATTGGTATTTTAAATCGAGAATGAGCAGTTCTTCCTCCTGGTAGAAGTGTTGCGGTTATACCTGAAGTTGCAACAGGGATGACTATACGTTTTTCGGATTGGAGTTTGGAAATTATTGTCCTATAAATATAGGGTTTTCCCAGTACCACCTAGGCCATTAACGAAAAATAGTCTTCCTTTGCAGTTGATGATTGAATCCATGACTGCTTCGTAAACGGCAAGTTGCTCTTCATTTAGGTTGGACAACAATTGAATTGTGGTTAGCTCTTTCTTCATCTTTATTGTAACTTAACTCATTCATGTACCATTGAGTACAATTGAATGTTGATGATCTGTAATCTTGTAGTGAGAATAAGTGGGGACAACCTTTAAAATTGTTAAGTATATAAACGTTGCCTTCTTCGAGCTAGTTTTTGAATTTCTCCATGCGACGGGTGGTAGATAGACCCTTGCATTACGGTTTCCTGAATATGTATAGATAAGCGAAAATGATGTGTAAAGTACTGAACATCGATGGGAATGACATTTGTACATTAAGTATATTAGTTGAAACATAGAAAACTATATTAGCACATTTTATGTTAAAAGAAAACGTTAAGCAGGTAGAGCACATAATTACTTTGATTTTTGTTGTAGGTAAGAACCATTGGTAGAGTTTTATGTTAGTGGAGATGTTGGTTACATCCTTTTTTATCAAAAGTGAACCCATAATAAACGACTTTCATACCTTTTCATCCAATAGTATGAAATCAAGGCTGATGAGAACTCTGTTCTGTTTGGGGTTTCGTGCCTCCCACATACGTAAAATGCGGACCATGACATGCCTGCATTGTTTTCCCCACAACAAGTTCAGTGAGAGGTATGTTTTTTGGAATGAGAGCAGAGGAATTTGGTGTTTGAGAAGCCATATGATAGTAATTTAGGATGAATTACTGGAGATAGAACAAGTTGTTGTCATGTACGATTATATAGATATGAGTTGGGAGAGTTGAGTAGTCACTGGATGTTTTAATTGTGTGTTCATAGTAATTAAGATATGTGTTAATTATTTTCTTGTAGTTGTAAGTGTAGGAAGAGAAACAATTTAAATGTTATACTTTCTTATTTGTACAAAGGTGAATGGATTAACAGAATTTAATACATTTCAACCTTAACATTGAAACTTTTGGAATTCCAAATGAAATTTATTGTGTTTTTACCTTAAATTTAATTATAAGAATGACTCCATAGTAATAAGAGAGAAATGTATATAGTGATTTAAGTTAATAGTTGAAGTGAGTTAATGTCTTTTAATGTAGAATAATTGAATTATTGTATTGTAATGTCTCGTGAAGAGTATTAATTACTTGAAGGTTAAGTAGTGTTGACAACTCATCATTTTTAAGTTTCAACATCACGTATCTTTTTAAGTAAAGTAACCAATGGAATTATTTTATAAATCCAAGTCATCTAATACTTAAGACTATGTTCAATGATTTTTGTATACATCACCCAAATTCAGAACAAGACGATACAATAGACCATCGTTGAAGGAGAAAAAGAAAGATAATTAGACTGTGACTAAACATGTGTCGTAAAGTACTCCAGCCTTCTGAAACAAAGGTAAAACTGAACTGAAACCTCTACTTATATGAACTTATTTGTAACAGAACATAAAAACGTGACATCTGTTTGAACACAAAGCATAATTATTGTTGATAATAGAAGAGATAATACAAAATGACCCGATTTAGTTACAAACATTAGTAAAACTTTGTGATTGAAAAACAAGAACGTATTAAACATCACAGTATCAGACTTCAGATATGCTTTGTGATATAACAGTACATGACAACCTCTGCATATAAATAAGACAGAACGACCATACATATCAATGGTTTCAAAAGAGACATAAGAGTAAAAACGTATCAGCTAACATGTGTTGGAAATTCCTGTAGGTTATGGATAGAGTTGTGGTTAGATTCGTGAAGAGTAATGGTTACTTGAAGGTTAAGTAGTGGAAAGGGAAGTTAGTTTTTGATGAGTTGGATTAATCAAGCAATTTAATTGGTGTTTTTTAGATTATGTGTCATGCTGATGTGTCAGCCCCAGAAGAGACAACCCTGCTTTTATATATATAATTTTGGATAATACAAACCAAAATCATGAGTTATTCAAATTGTTTACCTTACATTTTTTATCAGAAACCCTAGGGATAGAAGTTAATGAACTATTATATATATTTTTAACCTTGACTATCATATTACTTTTCTTCATAAATTTACTAATATTCCCAAATATCTCATGGCTTCTTGTGATCATATTTTTCATCTCATCTCAAACCATTCAAATCAGCATGGCGAAACTTTGTTAAAATCCTTCATACGTGGAATAATGTTGGTTACTTAGTTAATAACAACTTGGAGATTATATTAGTTAATCGATTCGTTATTTATTTTCGTGATATTAATTTGTTTACTATTAGTTTGTTTATTTGTTTTTTATAAATTGTGTTTAATCTACTAATTTTATTACGTGTAATTTTTTAGGACTCTCTTATTTATGCGACTATAAAATAAAATCAAGTGTCTAGATTCTTTAAGTATGTTACCACTGGTCATTGGTTAATCATACAAAATTTTAATATAAACAGATCGGTTGGAAACCACAAACCAACTAATCATCCATTCAAAATATCAATTATGAACAAAACTATTTTTCTCACTGTCACTTCAAGATTTGATGACATATATTTGCGTATTGCTAATTTCTCTAATATTATACAAGGGCATATGGATTCAACTTATAAGTATCATTGTACTTTGTTAATTGTTAATTGGTTGTATAACAATTTGAATACACATCGTAACTTTGATGTGTTATTATTAATGGTGTTATTATTAACTTAAGGCAGCTCATTTGCACAACTAGGAATCGAGTCTCCCTGCTTACATTATGTAGAAATTTGGTTACTGAGCCAATCAGTTAGGATCCAATATAATCTGTCGTTTACAAAAAAAAAAACCAATAATTTTGTTGATGTAACGATTCTCGTCATCAATGGAAAACCCGTAATGAAATGTCAATTTTGTCTCGTAGATTCGAGGTATATTGTATAAAAAGTTTCAGCATTGATATTTTTTCTCTTTAATCTTAATTTTTATGTTTTATTTAATTTTTATTATTATAAATATCATTGTACCATATATACTACGGGGGAAGTATACTAATACATTGATTGATAAAAATTTTGGTAGTAATATAGTTACATATTTGATTAGATTTGCAAAAATCAAAAATTTACAAGGTATTAAATTCATGTGTTTGATAATTGTTATGTTTTAATTCATTAATTAATTTAATTTTAATTGTTACTAATATGATAATTTTATTGATTATTAACTAGGAATCAAAATTACAAATTGTTTTTCCATCACTCAAATTTGTACTAATCCTCAATTTTACAATGTCAAAGATTTTAATAAAGGGTGTTTAAAATACTCATATTAGTATATATTAATTTTACTTTTTTACCTAATGATATATAATAGTATTAATATAGTGACTATATTTTGTTTGCGGTTTGTCAAAGAATACTCTTTTTTATTTGTTGAATCATCCAATAAATTTTCAACAAGCAATACACAATTTACAAAATTGTATTTTACTAAGATTGATATTGAATAAATTCCTAATAACTGAATGGGGATCGTAGAATAAAAATTCCATATTATAAATGTTGGTTTAATAATTTGCTATTTAATTATCGGTTTTTCTATATATTTTATTGTTTTTATAGTATGATAACTTTTTCCGTTTGTACGTTGAATTTATCAAGTTTATTTTTAAAATAGGTATAAGCTCTACTATATAATGTATTCGAGAAATATGTCTCTATTCGTCTTTGGATTTATATGATTACAACCTTTTTGAATATTTTGTTATTTTCATTGAATTTTATTTTGTTAATAATAATCAATACAATTGCATTTAGATTGTAATATGCTGATAAAGACAATAAAAACATAGGTTGTAAAATTACTAATTTATAGATCAAATACTATTCTTTACATGGCTTCTTAAACTGATAAAATACTGCAACATATTAACTGATAAAATATTCAACAGTTATAAGTTAATATTTTTAGCATATCTGACAAACTCTTGCCAATAAGGATAGATAAAACAATGGAGACAAGGGGTAATATGATAACATACATACGAGTTGCATCTTGGAATATCTTCTTCTAGATACTATTGAAGCGAAAAGTGCAAAAAGCAAATTGAAGCGAATGTCTAAAGCTATGTTAGCAAATGACATGGATGAATCATAAAAATGATGTAATTTGGTATAGGAAATATGATGTGTGTGAATGTGATGATATAAAAGTGAAATTTAAGAGAAACAAAAAGGCAACAAAGAAGAGAGAGAAGCAAAGAAACGAAGCCGAAGGACGCGTAAGCTGTCGGTTTGGGACGTAAACATCCTTCGGAGAGACACATTGAGTACAGTGTGTGTCTTCTCACGCGCCCTCTTCGCGCGTCTTATTCCGCCCACCAAAATAAAGCATCTAAATCCGCGTTTGGATTCTATTTGGGCCGTTTTGCTTCTTAGGCCCATTTGTTATAGTGTGGCCCATATTTAGCCCAACCTAGACATCTAACTTTCTTCATAGTCCTTTTCTCTATGTTTACGCTCATTCATAGTAGTCAATATAAAGAAAGTCTTCAAATGACACTATATTGTCTCTGTCTCTGTAAAAACATTGAAACCCTACGAATCTAACACAGTTTTCTCACATGTCTAAACAAAAATGGTTTCGGAAAAAAACAAAATGACATGAACATCAAGCTAATATTTCAACTGGACCCATTAAAACAAAAACCATAACTCATTAGATATACATCAGCAACCATATTTGATCTTCATATATGTTAGTACCAAGTCTAATAACGTTAAATGAGCCCGAATAAATAACAACTAAGATTCAGGAAAGTAAGAACATTCAAGTCCTGGATTATAGAGGCATTGGAACTCATTTTAATAAGCATGAACAAGTCAAAACGAGAAGAATGAGCATCAACAATATCAATACATGATTTTGAGGAGTGAAAATAATTAAAATACATGGTTTGAGAAATAAATGGAATACAAATCTTATATTGTTAACATATTAAGACAAAAGAGCATAGGATTCAACGCATAACAAAAGTGTCATATTAGAGAAGCAATTCATGTGTAAAGACAACTGAAACTAAACTGTAATTATAAACAAAGATAAAAGAGGAAATAAAAAGAGTGAAAAATTATATAATAAATATAGAGAGTAAAGTAATAATGTAGTAGGAAGTCTGTGAAATCAATGTAAAGACAAAATCAAAGGTCCCCACAATAAAAAAGAAAGAAAAGGACAGTTTACACGAAGACTCACACTGTACTCTTCGTTGGCTTCACATGAAACCCTAATTTACTATCAACTTTATTCATATTTTTCATTCACACTTCCTTAATGATTTTACAACCTGAGTTTCTCTTTAGCTCTCTCTAGCCCTACACTGTCACTTATTCAGCCTATTATCCCAAGCCTCTTCCGAATCTATTGCTGGATCCTTCTCCTTTATATGATCCTAACTTAACCACGTCTTTATTCAGTACACTTTAATCATGTCATATTAGTTCTTTTGAGTGTGTTATCTTCAAAGTGTTTATTATGAACATAAACTCTTAACTATGAAAAAAAAAAACTGTTTCTGTGACATACACTTAGGCTACGTTGCAATCTCAAAAACAGCTAACTTTTAGCAGTGTAACGGTAAAAGAATTTAGAACATCGGTAATACCTGAATTTGAACGTTATTCACCGTATTTTATATGATTTTTTTGTCTTCCAAATATAGTCAAATTTAGAACAACGATAATATATATGAATTATAAAAAAGTTTGTTAATAATAATTGGCTCAACAAAATCTGATTTATAACCAAATTGGCTAAACTGGAGAATAGTGAGATTCAAACACACTGACTATTACCAAACTAGATCATTGATAAGCCAATTAAATCATATGTTTTTTGGCTCTCTTAAATTATTTTATTAAAAAATCCATTTTTTCATTATTTAAATATGTGTAAATTCATAGATTATTGTGTAATCTAGATGCGCACACACACCTACGTCATACGTTACCATAGTTTTCGATCCAAACACAGTAAACTTGGTTCATGAATATGCCATCTAGATTAACAAAACTGACTTCGAGTCCTCTTTATTTGTCTTTACTTTTTATACCTCACAAAAAAAAAAAAAATTTGGTATACCACAAGTGTAGTTGGAGTAGAGATCTTCACCTAGTAGACATCTACTTTTATGGCTAAACATAATAATTAACCTCGTCCTAAAAAGTTTACATAAAATTTGTTGTAAAAAGCTACTTTATCATCCAAAAAGTCTTCAAACAAATCTTTTCCTCTGTATTGTTTGTTTTTAAATTGATTAATTTCATAACCAAAGATAATTTGGTTAGAAGATATTACTTTACAGATTTGATCTCCAATTTACACAAACACTCAAATCAAAATCTCTAAAACGACATCGTTTCAGCTTGTGAAAGACTTCGCCAAAAACCACCACCGTAAAATCTATTCCACATCTCTTTCTCTAATGCAATCACTGCTTTATCTTCTTCCTCACTCATCAAATCAATCTCACTTACCGGTTTAACTAAAACCGGTTTCTTCTTTATTACTCTCTAATGGATGAATAGCAAATTGTGAACTTCCTACTTTGCTTAATTTTCTCTCACAATCTCCATTTTCTCTCCGTTTCTTCTTCTTCTCTAATCGTCTCCGTCGTATTCTTCGACACAATCCACGAGGAACTTTGTAAACGGCGAGGACGATTAGATTCACGACGCTGCAAGGTCCGCAACAACATAAAGCAGCTAAACTCGCCGTTGTACCACCGCAACACTCCGCTACTGTGGATCCTCCGTAGCACAATGACGGCGATGAGAGACTTCGACGGAGAATCGGTTTATTTCGGTTTAGAGGCGATGTACACGGATTCATTATTTTCAGTTTTGATTTACGATCATGACACAGAAGAAACCAAATCGAAAGATTTCGCTCTCCAAATTTCAAAATCTCTCTATATCTTCTTCCTCTTCCTATCGCCGATTCATATCCAAAATCGCCATGAAAATCAGTCACTCGCTGATTCTGTGAAACAAAAAGTCGGAGAAATTTTGATGAGAAGAGAAATTGCAGAAGACGATATATAATAGGCTTGAGAAGAGATTTTCTGAGCAGGAAAATATATACTCGAGAATCTCAAAGGGTTTTGTTTTTGTATTTTCACTCTTTCAGAATTAAAAAAGAGAAGAAGCAAAAGTAATAATAAAAAAGTCATAGAAAATTATTCCACGTTTTTCCTTATGTTTAACCAATTATACTACTAACAAAATTTGTTATGAAAAAGATAAATGACACACATTTCATGGTTTTTATAATAAAAATGCTCTTTTATATAATGTTGCTTTTATAATAGTCTTATCTCTTTAATTTTGATAATCATATCTAAGTAAATATTCCAACTGGATAAGTAATGTACTAGCATAGTAACGTTTTTATTACCATTTGACTAATAGATATAACCAACTAGATAATGCTATAAAGTACTTTTGAGAAATTTTTTTATGTGAATTTCTTATTTGATTATCGAACTAAAATTATTTTACCAATCTTGTGGAATTGAATCCTATTGTGAGTTGTTGGAAAATTTATTTCCATATAATTACACACATTTATTATACCAAATGTAGAAAAGATAAACTAATACCTACTATGTAATTTCTTATAGATATATTAAAACTTTTAAATGTGGACTATTGACCAATTACTTTTGTCAATGCACAATAAATTTCGTTAACTATTTACACTATATAGAAATTAGCTAATAAATCGGCAAATTATAATTTTGTGTTGATAAAAATAAGTGATATGGTTGATTTGTATCTGATTTAGCTAAATATCAAATGGTAAGTTTGAATTGTTTCTAGTTTCAATTAGAAAATATAAGTTATAGATCGATTACTGGTTGAATTTGTTTTTAACTATACCCATATTAATTTTAAACATAACAGTAAAAGAGATTTGGAGTTGGGCCTAAAACATGAAAATTCCACATTTTTAATCAGTTAATTCTTGTGAAATTAAAGGCCCATGATATATAGTAAACCCGGCCCAATTTGTTCTGAAAACATGAAACGATGCCACGTGTCCACGGTTCACACCTGTCTCTTTAAATTTTTCCTTAACGACGAAGGAAAGAATGAAGAATCAATGTTGAAGATACACTCTCGCTTTTGTCAATTTTATCTTTGAAGATAAAAAGTTAACAACTTGGTCTCTCTTCGGTGAAAATTACAGAATTCAAGAGATGGGTCTTCTCTCCAACAGGTTTCTCTTTCTTCTCGATGATTTTTCAGAGAAATCTTTGGTTCTATGATCATCATTCTCACGAAATTTGTGTCTGTTTTTGGGTGTTTTTAACAGAATCGATAGATCGACATTGAAACCTGGGGATCATATTTACTCCTGGAGGACTGCTTACATCTATGCCCATCACGGTATGACTTCTGCTCCTCTCTTCGGTTCTTCGGAGACTCACTTTTGTATCTACTAATTAGTTCTTTTAGATTCTGTAATTGTAGATTTAAATCGGTTTGACATGATGTGTGATTGAGAAAACTTAGGGATTGTGGCCAATGAATTAGGGTTAATGTTTTGAATGAGATCACTTCTAGCTTGTGTTTATAAAGAGTTATTAGAATTACGGAATTAAAATGTCTCTGATATAAATCTCTTAATCCCTAAATAGCTTCCGCAGATGATTCTTGTGTTGTTGCCTGAGAATTTTGTTATGTGCTTTCTTTACAAATGTAAAATGTTAACAGCCTAAGCTATGTTGCTGTTTCTGTGGGTAGGCATTTATGTTGGAGATGATAGAGTTATCCATTTCACGAGACGAGGCCAAGAAGTTGGAACTGGGACTGTTCTAGATCTCATACTAGTAAGCTCAGGTCCATCTCGAACTCAAACACACTGTCCAACGTGCGTTCCACCAAACGAAGGTCACGGTGTTGTTTCCTCGTGCCTAAACTGTTTCCTAGCTGGTGGTGTCTTGTATCGGTTTGAGTACTCTGTGAACGCCGCTCACTTCCTTGCCAAAGCCCGAGGAGGAACTTGTACACTCGCAGTCTCTGACCCTAATGACGTAGTTGTCCACCGGGCCAAATACCTCCTTCAAAACGGTTTTGGATGCTACGATGTTTTCAAGAACAACTGTGAGGATTTTGCGATATATTGCAAAACTGGATTGTTGGTTCTTGAGGGTAGAACAATGGGACAGAGTGGTCAGGCAGTTTCGATTATAGGTGGACCTATTGCAGCGGTTTTGTCTACACCTATGCGGCTTGTGACAACAAACGTTTATGGAATGGCTGCTACAGCAATTGGTGTGTATTGTGCGAGTAGATACGCTACTGATATTGGTATGAGAGCTGATGTCACGAAAGTTGAAGTAGAGAACCTCACAAGTAGGCTGTCTTCGGGACTATTCCAAGTACTTGAGCCTACACCAGCAGCCGTAGTTTTACCAAGCACGAGTTAATCGATAAGCTTAAACATCATCTGCTTCTCATCTCGCTGTTGTATTTCTTGTTTCATTAAGATCTAAAAGTATTCCGTATTGTAATAAGGATCAATCTTACATGTTTTGTTACATTCACATGGGAGGCAATTTCATTTGTTTATGAGATTCAAATCATATAAAAACTATATGGGAAAACTGTCGATCCATGAAAATTTTAAAATATCACAAAATTGTTTCAGAAGAGAAAAAAAAAAGACATTAGCCAACATGATACTTGCTTTCCTCTAGTCTCTATCCAGACTCTTGCCAGAAGTTGCTTATACCAGTAAAACAGCATTTATACATCCGTCATTCTCAGGATTGTTCGTCACTTGGGCGTATTTACCTGAAGTCATTACAAAATTAGAGTTAAGGCACTGATATCACATATACACTTTGCTTTAAAGGTTATCTATATAAGTCACTTACCCCAAACAACCTTTCCGGCTGGTGTAACAAGACCAAGCTCACTAACATTGACCTGAAGAAAATACCATTCAAAGCTTCAGCATTAGCGAGAGAAGAGAGAACTGAGAAATGGGAACACTATATGTACAAATCTTGGGGACTAACCTCGATGATTGTTCCCCTGGTCATTACACCAAGTGATGTATACATTGGACCGTTAGGATTCTTCTTGACTCCAATGATCTCAAGACAGAAAGTGCACTTTAGTTCAGGGTGAGTGACATGAGCCTTGGTGAAACGAAGTCCAGATGGGCGAATGAAACGCTCGTACTTTGGAGGCTTCCTTGTGAAACCAGGTCCAACAAATGTAGCTTTTGTAACCATCCTCTTCCATTGTTTTGCTGTGGTTGATGCAAAACAGGAAAATATTTTCAATAATGTAAGTGACTATCTATCCAACAAAATCTGTGGACAAAGTAAAAACTCAATCTAGTCTAGAGTTATATCCTCAACTGAGACTCTATGAGATAATAAATCAATAACATATTACACATAGAGTGATAACAATCAAGTAGCTAAATCTAGATCCGAAAGTAAATACATACTTTTCCTTTTTCCAGATCGAATCACTCTGAACATTTCATCTTCAGCGACTGGACGAACCTGTACAGAGAAAGGGATATTAGCTGCCAAGTGAGAAAAATGTCGAGCTTTATATATTTGTTAGAGAATGACATTGAAGGAAAACAAAATTCAAGAACAGATTTTTCACCTTTGGAAGAGGGACCTCCCATTTCCCAGCTTTCTCTTTTCTCTTTTGTTTAATGGTGTTACTAAGAACCTAGACACAAGGAAAAACACTTGTTAACGTATTGCCTCACCAAATTTTGAGAATTATAATATCATATCAACTAAATAAAAAACTAACCTTGGCCCGAGTGGTATCATCACGATCAAGCAGATAAGCAGGAACAGCTCCTTCCTGAACATTCTCATCAACCTTACGCCTTGATGATGACTCCTCGTGCATCTTCAATCTGTTGTATCGAAGTTCAAAAGAATTTGGCAAGATTTACTTATCTAATTTTACATAAAACTACACCTATTGAGAAGACATCTTTGATCCATGATGAATTATCAGAGAGGAAGAAGAAACACTCACGTTTTCTTCATGAGAGCTTTCTCAGCATAATTCTTCTTTGCGATCATCTTACCCTTGATACCTAAAGACTGCAATTTCACCAGAACAAAATCAGCAAAAAGGAAATAAAAATAATTGAAAAAAAGAAAAATGGAGACGAGAAATTAGAACCTTCTGAGCCATGGTGGAGCGCTTGTGAACTTCACGCGCCTCCTTCTTGCGCTTGCGCTCGAAGTGATCGAGACGATATCCATTTCTCTTCCTGTGCAACTCAATGTGATCTCCCTGAGGCTGTTATTCATCCAAACAGAGAAAAAGAAACAACAGAAATAGTCAGAGATCAAAACCTTCAAACTAATCAGACGGTGAAAGAGAGAGACGAAAACTCCGGCGGCAGAGCGGAGAACGAACCATGGTTACTTCAAAGCAATCAGTCGGTGAAAGAGAGAGAGACGGAGATGGAAGAAGCGAGGAGAGGTTCAGATAGTGGGAGCTAGGGTTTTATTAACGGGTCGGATTTTTGATTTTGCAAATATAATGGGCTTTATCATAAATGGGCTTGACTCATCATTAGTTAAGCCCAGTAAGTGTGAAGGTCGGTTGCAAAAAAGAGCAAAACAAGTCTATTTTAGTTTCCTTTGAACTGTAAACACAATGGACATAACTTTGAATTGTATTGAAGTACAAAAGTGAAGAGAAACAATTTGCAGCCGAAGAAATCTCTTCCATGGTTCTCTTTAAGATGCGTCAGATTTCTGAATATTACATTGGCTCTACGGTTAAGAACGCTGCTATTGCTTATGGTCTTGACAAGAAAGCAAGTAGTGGCACGTGTTGATCTATGATCTTGGTGGTGGCACTCTTGATGTTTCTCTTTTCAGAGTTGAAGAAGGTATCTTCGAGGTAAAGGCAAGAGCTGGATACACTCAGCTTGGTGGTGTAGATGTTGACAACACAATGGTTAATCATTTTGTGCAAGGGTTTAAGAGGAAGAACATGAATTATATTAGTGGTAACCCGAGAACTCTCAGGAAGTTGAGAACTGCTTGCGAGAGAGCAAAGAGGGATCTATGTTCCACCAAGAAAACGACTATCGAGATTGATTCTCTATACGAAGGTATCGACTATAACTTCACCATCATCCGTGATAGATTTGAAGAGCTTAACAACGATTTCTTTAGGAAATGTATGAAGCCTATTGAGAAGTGTCTACGTGATGATAAAATGGATAAGGACTCAGTTCATGATGTTGTCCTTGTTGGTGGATCTACCCGTGTCCTCGAAGTTCAACAGCTCCTCCAAGATTTCTTCAATGGTTTCATGTCCACTTTGATCCCAAGAAACACAACCATTCCAACCAAAAAGGAACCTAAAGTCTTCTCCACTTCCTCAGACAATCAGTCTGGTTTGATGATCCGAGTGTACGAAGGTGAGAGAGACAGAATCAAGGAGAACAACCTTCTCGGTAAATTCAAGCTCTCTGATATCCCTGCGGCTCCACGTGGTATCCCTCCGATCTCTGTCAGCTTTGATACTGACGTCGATGGTATCCTTAACGTCTCTGCCAAGGTATAGACCAACAAAATTACCATCACCAATGACAAGGGTCGTCTGTCAAAGGAAGGGATTGAGAAGATGGTTCAAAAGGCTGAGAAGTAGAAGTCTGAAGACGAGGAGCACAAGAAGAAAGTAGAAGCCAAGAATGCACTTGAGAAATATGTTTACAACGTGAGGAACACAGTTGAGGAGGCGATTCAATGGCTTGATGGTAATCAATAAGCTGAAGCAGAGGAGTTTGAAGATAAGATGAAGGAATTGGTGCGTATTTGTAATCCCAATCATCACTGAAATGTATCAAGGAGGAGCTGGTGCTTCAGGTCCTGCCTCAGGCGGTGCTGGCCCTAAGATTGAAGACGTCTACTAAGTTGTCTAGCAGTTTTATGTTTTGCTTTTTTATTGAGAGCTATGTAGTTTTTCTTTACAAATGCCAAGAGACTGGTGAAATTAGTTGTGTTGCATTTTTGACGCATTCTAACTCCGATTTAGGTATTCAATACACTGAATCGGACAAAAAGATCAAGATTGGAAGTTTTATCCTCAACTTTCACTTCGATGTCCATTTTCATTATCCTGTTTTTCACTTGTTACGAGAAAAAGGATGATAAATGGATAGAAATTGGACAAGTAAAATAAAATAAAATTAAGGATGGCACTATTCTACATAATTGCATCAAAATTGCTGCTTTCCTTAAGAAGCAAAGCAAATACATATCTTTTAACATCCTTAGTAAAGAGAGCATAAATCATTCTATGTTACAGAACAGTGGTGAGAGCTTCTCAATGTATGTAGTGTCTTGTAAACTTATTGTGTAAGTAAGCAATTGGATGCAATCTTGAGTCGATCTCCCGCAATTTTCATCATATGCTTTCCTTCTACAGTCAAGCTTGTGCTCCGTGAGGACTGCAAAATTAAGAGGCAAAACTCATCATCACATGGTTTAGCAGTTTGTTATATCTGTAAGAGGTTAGAAAATTTTACCTGCAACATGACGACGTTCTGCAGAATCAAATCAATCTCTGACTTGGATGACAATATCATCTTCCTTACTTTGACGTAGTTGTGCATCAGCAGGATCACAGAGACAACGCATTGTATCAAATTCAATGAGTTTCGACCGCTCTCCCTGTCTTGGATCGATTCCAGTACGTTAGTGTTTTCACTAACTATCAATTGCATTCTTTTCAGCACCTGTTCCGTGAGTTTGGAGCTCCGGTCGAACAAGAAATAGCAAGGTTCTAAATAGTAATAGTTCTCTTTATCTTTTGGGATATACTGCATGAAGATTGAAGAGAGATGTGTCAACCCCAAGATTAAAAGGGGACATTTAGGACCCAGCAGCTTTGGGAAGTGCTTACATTGACTACGTCGATCAAATATTGCGGTAAGAACTCACTTAGAGTGGTTATACTGTCTTCAGAAAGTCTGGTAGGTTTAGAGTCCAATGTGCAGATAATCCAGAGTATGGCACACCCATTGTCAAAAGCAGGCTTCAAAATCTGTACCAAAAAGAACATCGCATTAAGTATTTGTGATGCTAATATATGAGAACCTTACTAAGCATTTAGATACAAGTATTATCAAAAGATAAACTTACTATTTGTTCGAGTAAACCTTTCTCTAAAATATGGAGGACAAGAGAACAATCACCCATTTCGGACAAACATGAGCATACGAGTTTTGTAAGTGTTTTATATGTGTTACAATATGTTTCCCGCTCATTACACCCCATTGCCGACTGCAGTTTCTCTGCATGTAGATAGAGCGATGAGGTAAGCTATCACAAACACAAAAAGCATGATTATCTCTCAAACAAGCGCAAAACGAGGTCGTTCCAAAAGGTAAAGGAAAAATTCAAAAGTACTTTTCTTTAAGCCCAAACGAAAGAAAAAACTTTCAGATTTCGGACAGTACCTGGGACAACTTTAAAACGTGTAATCAAGGTGATGAAGAAGCTAAAATGATCTGTAATCTGAATGTATCCAGCTTTATACGCACTGTGAAGAACTTCCACTATCCGATACAACACATCTGGTTCAAGTTGTGGATCTACAATATACGTTGGGTTGGGTCAATTACCAATTTTTCCATTCTATCATCAAAAGAAGCCACATCTAAAGTTGAACAAAAGCATCCGGAAAGAAAGTAGTACTCACATAGACAGCATGAAACTAGTGTTTTCAGCATAGAAGAACTGAAATTCTCTATGGTGAAATAGTATAGGAAACATAGTGCCAGTTCTTGAACTTCTCTGGGGAGACTTGCAAATGGTCCACCAGGCACATCACCTGTATAATTCAAAAGACAAAAGAACCAACAATCCCTCTTTAAGTTAAGAGGCACTAATAACATATTCTCTCTTTTTTTCTAAATAGCAAGAATTGCACCTTCTCCCTGGCAAGGATAGAAGAAGTTTCTGACGTCTCCTTCAAATGCGGGGGTAGTATTCAGACATCCAACTCGCCCAAGGTCGAGTAGAAGTTGCAAAACAGTCTGAAGAAAACACACAAATTGGTAACGAACAAAAAATAATTGAGAAAAGTGACCTTACTTTATCAAAAAGGGGTCCATGACTAAGAATTTTTGTCTCGAAGATCACTGGATAAATAATGAATTGTAATCAATCATGTCTAAGTACCTGGGTAGATAACGCATGCTTATCACCTAACTGATTTAGTTGGGATGGAAGTTTGTTGACCCAAATACTGAGGTAATTATTTACTGTTGGATCACTTGCATTAGAATAAGAGATATCTCCATTCTGCAGATATTATAAGAAGCAGTTTTTAGATCTCAATCTGAGTGAAAAAAAATAGACTTGGGTCTGTTTCAGTTATCTCTAGATTGAACAAAAAAACAATTTACTTACAGGGATAATCACGTCTCTGACAATCGAAATGCAGGCTAATTTGAGTGGGGAGTCTGGTTTGCAATCACTGAAGGTAATAGTGAATGCCTGGAAAATATAAACAATACCAACAATCACATGTACATGAGGTTACTGTGAGCTATCAAAGGAAATGAGAAAATATATCCTCCTGTCTAGCTGAAATTGCTTTGAGAATGTTAGATGAACCTGCAGAAGATTATCTCTCCAATCACGGTCCACCCTCAAAATAAGTTTTGGAACAAAAGGCAACAGTTTAAGTAGCGTCTTTTCACGAATAGAATTACTAAGCCTGATGCTCTGCAAAACAGATATTTGTAAATCCCAGTGAGAAACTTTTTTCCTCTTTCAATTTGCTACAAAATTAGCAGTTTATCAGGTAGAACACAGACAGTGGGATAGGCATCAGAAATTATTCGTAAACAACTAATCAGCTTGAATTATATGTCAATGTGAAGTAATGGGAACTAACCTTTCCTAGTAGTGTATTCTCAATAAATTGCAGGTATCTATTGAAAAGTTCAGTAGGAAGGTGGCTCCATTCAGTTATTTCCAAAAAGATTTCTGTCAATACACTGTTGAGGATGAAGTACCTTTCCTCAGCCTGTCAACAAACAAACAATTAGTGTTAGGAAGGTCTATAGAATAATTAGCAAAGCATAATATATAATCACAGGGTTCACAAATGATGGCAGGGAGGGAAACGCTTTGCAATCAGGAAAGGGAAATCTTGATACAAGAGTAAAGCAACCATGTAAAGAGTACTTTACTAAGTAGGGAAAATATAAAGATAACCACAAAATCAAATTAACTATTAAACATAGGCTATGTTTAATAATCTACTATCCAGCTTAGTATTTCATACCTTTCCAGAAAGATTGTTTTCTTGATTGAGGGGAAAAGAACCAAGTAACTTTTTAAATAACATTGATGCGATGTCCTTATCCAATATCATCAGAGTAGCTTCTTCTGATGCAGGAAGCCATGTGGTCTGTCTTTGAGTGTGCCTACGAATGGAAAATTTGATTGCATAATTTATGCTGCAAAGTATATGGTCTATACACTTAAATGAATCTTCATCAAATCCACGCGGAGCATGAATCAATGGAACGAAATCTTGGAAACAATTGACTAAGACTCCAACAATCTCCTTCAATCTTCCGGAGATATGGGAAAAGCCTGTAAGAATCCATAGAAAATGGTCAGAATACTGTAAACTTCAGCATATACATAGAAAAAAAGGAATTATTATCCATTGCCGATGTATATATTATTAATGCACATGAGAAATCATTCAATTAGTATTATCAGTTATCCAGATAATCAAATTGAAGTGGCAACATCTCTACATACAAACACAAACCAATGTGCATAGCTTCAAACATGATACAAGCCATATACCAATAACTTATTGATGAAAAATAAGACAGATGACACATACGAACACATTCTTTTGCAGCATCTTGCTCATGGGCGAGTAGCATTTCATTCGGTAAAGGTCCCTACAAAAGATAAAAATAGAGCACAACAGGTAAAAAAAACAGTTAGAATACGGAATTCAGAGCACATTCCCAGAGTGATTAGGGAGTTATAATAATCAAAGACATCTTAATAAAATACAAAGGAACTAATTTCATAAGACGGTGCCTTTATTGAAGGAAATTTCAAGTCAAATGTCATGAATTTTTCAAAAATATTAAAGTCTCTACAAGAAGTAGACTTCTTTCTCCATATGGTTCCCTTGATCTAAAGATATAGCTGCATTATGTAAATGAACTCTTCTCACAAGCTAAAGACGAAACAAAAACGAAACCTATATTGCTATGCTATTTCCTGGCATGTGTGAAGCAAGAACTTTGGAGAGCTCCGGAGTGTAAGAGATTAGATACCTTTTTGTGTGATTCAGTGTCACTCGCATCACTTGGCAACAGCGACAGGCAATGTGCCAGCCCAGAGAGAGCTACAATTAGCTTCTTTTTGTCTTGTACATAAAAATGATTTTTCTGAATAATATCTTTGTAGTTTTCCAGAATCTGCATCAAGTAGAAGATGGAAATTTTAGGGAACATCTTGCAAGAATAAAGGTATAAAAATATATACTACGGGCAGAAGTTAGAAATGTCATTATCCAAGAAATCAAAGCATACACCTTTTCCGCATACAAGGAAAATGTAGGCGAGTAGTACTCAACAACACGGTGGACGAATTTGAAAGCCATCAAACGAACATCAATCGCCGAATCAGCCATGCCGCTAAATATGTATGGCATCAAAAGAGAAACAATAGGGCCCTGGTTATCCTGAATAAATTTAACACACATAATCAACAGTTAGACACACCAGCTAATAGAAAAAACATGATTGTTTTCAATATTTGCAAGTTTGAAAAGCGGATGATAGGAAAAAGTGTATAGAAACCATGATACATTTCAAATCCACATATTGCGGTTCGGAATATGAAGGGGGGACTAACACAACACACGAGGAGCAACCAATGTAAGCGGAAGCAATAAGAACAAAAATAATAAGTAATAGAAAAAGAAGATACCTCTTGACACTTGGGAAATATCTTATCATCGAATAGACGATAAAAAGCTTCTCTCACTAGCGAATCATCATCACTAATGCGCTCCCTGAGTTTCTGTATGATAGCATATTTATGTAATTGTAGCTCTGCAGGATGATTGTAGAAAAGATCTCCAATACCACTTAATGCATCTACACAGACAAAACCAAATTGATCCATTGAATAACATACTATAATACATCTAATTCAACATGAGAGATAAATCAAAAAACAAAAGGTACTTGTGCGAATTTTGGCATTGTGATGTGAAGTTTGTTGCAGAAGCTCCTTCAGGGTCAAGCCCTTCTTACTTGTAGCTAAGCCACTTTTTTGTGCTGCTACACTTTGCTCAGGAAGTATAATTGCTGCAATAAAAACAAAGCAACTTCCAACAATAAGCAGACTGCTAAAACGCTACGAAGAAAAAGAAAACTTTGAATGGCACGAGAAAGCAAATACCTTTGGATTTAATCTCAGTGTTAGTTGCATTCTTTGGTGGAGGTAATTTTCTCCCGAGCTTTCTCTTAATTTTCTGCAAACAACAAAAAGACAAACCTTTTCAAAAAATCCATGGAAACTCGAAGAAACAAGACGATATGTTAAAACCCTAAGAAAAGAACCTTAAAATCAATTCCTTTCTTTTGCTGCTTCTTTGCAGGAGCCTTAGAGCGAACCATTTGTAATCTTATTCAACTGCTATGTAAAACCACAAATCAGCTTCTGCTGAAGCTTTAGAGATAACGATATCACACCCAAAAACAAACAATCAATCTCATAGATAACGAAACAAAGATGGTGGCGGAAGAACAGCGAGAAAGCTATGATATTGGTTAAGGGTTTAAGGCGTTAGATTACCGGTTTAGCCGAAGTACACTAAATCCACCTTAAACGACGACGTTTTGCTGGAATTTCCGGCAACTGATTTGCTGAATTTAACTGAAAAAAAAAAAGAAGAAAGTAAATTCAGGGTTTAAGATTTTCTTTAAAATTTGCCTTTTTTCAGACAAAATAATTGTTAATCAGAGATAACAAATTTTTTTCCAAAATATTTTAATTAAGACATTTTTAGGAAGTTATTCGAGAGTAAATTCTAATAGATAAATCCATACCAAAATTTTAAATTTTAAAATCAAATAAAAATAAATTTTAAAATTAATAAAATATTTTAATATTAAAAATGTTTGAATAACACATAATTTGAATTTAAATTTCAAAACCAATGCTTAAATAATACGTAATTTGAATATGAATTTTAAAATCATCGGTCGAATAACACATAATTTCTAACAATTTCTAAATCCATTGAAATCCACTCTCTTCTTAGATTATCTATAATGAGAGTCTTTCATACAAATATTTCACTAAAAATTTAATAATAAAATATTAGATAATATTTTTTTATTAATAGAATCTCTCAATAAAAAAGAAAAAAAATCTCTCATTTGAGAGACTATATGTGCGAATTCCAAAAATTTCGAGATCATTACAACAAAATATATTATATATTAT
>JAKUCM010005985.1:0-28097 GCA_023374145.1 Lepidium sativum
TGTTGGCATAACAATAGCGACTCATGGATGGATTGGGACTGATATGAGTAGAGGAAAGTTCATGCTAGAAGAAGGTGCTGAGATGCAATGGAAAGAAGAAAGAGAAGTAAAACTTTAATTTAACAGTACATATGTTTCAATGACCCTCAAAGACCCAATGACTTACTTTGATGATGTGCAGGTACCTGCAAACGGTGGGCCTCTAGAGGAATTTGCAAAGATGATTGTGGAGGGAGCTTGTAGGGGAGATGCGTATGTGAAGTTCCCGAACTGGTACGATGTATTTCTCCTTTACAGGGTCTTCACACCTAATGTGCTGAGATGGACATTCAAGCTGTTACTGTCTACTGAGGGTTCACGTAGAAGCTCCCTTATTGGGGTCGGTTCGGGTATCCCTCCGGATGAATCCTCCTCACAAATGAAACTTATGCTTGAAGGAGGCCCACCTCGGTACACTGCAAGTCCACCTCATTACGCCGCAAGCCCCCCACGGTATCCTGCAAACACTGCAAGCCCACCTCATTACATGGCAAGCCCCCCACGGTATTCCGCAAGCCCACCTAGGTTTCCTACAAGCCCACCTCGGTATCCTGCGAGTCCACCTAGATTTTCACAGTTTAATATCCAGGAGTTGTGGTAAAAACTGAATGAATTGAAATTAGAGGTGAAGTCAGTTTAGTGTGTAGAGTGCAGAGTGAACATGAGCTTCAGAACTTTAGCAGAAAAATAGCAATGTAAAGAACATAGAGTCAAGAATAATGCCGGATGATACTGCTATATGATGTTTCATTGTTACTTACGTCTCCCAAAACATTATACGGACACAAGTGTGATTTACATTTAGCTTCTTCACAAGTATTAAACAGAAGAAAGGCAGAACTAAGACCATTTTGCGTTTCTATAAAACATGTAACTCGGCACTTCAGAATTCTTATTCCAAGTCTTGCACATTTTCTTCATAATGGCCATAAAAAGCAACAGCAAACTCGATCTGAGACGTCTGAAGAGGTGTGATGTGAGATTTTGAAGAATAAAAGTTACAAAATATGTATGTCCCTCTCTAGATTCATATGGTGATAACCAAACATCCGAATGAACAAGATCAAAGCAATTTTCATATACGGTTATGGATTTAGGAAAAATATATTTGCAATGTTTACCAAGAATGCATGCTTCACAAGAATCATTTTTAAATAAAACATTCGGTAATAATAAATTCAAAGGCCGAGTATGTGGATGTCCTAAACGAGCATGCCGCAACTCATCATGTTGAAGTCTACAACTAGAATTAAAAGCATTAGAAGAACTAGATAAAGTAGCATTAAAAGATAAACTAGGATTGTTCTTGATGTCATCCAACAAATACAATCCATCATTGGCTATTCCTTCTCCAAGGGTCCGACCACTCTTAATATCCTGAAAATAAACCTTGTTAGGATCGAAAATAGCTTTGCAATTTAATTCATTTATTGTCTTATACACACTTAACAAGTTTGATATAAACGATGGCATATAAAAGGCTTTCAAATTTTTATCAAATAATCGTAAATCCCCTATACCTTCAATAGGAACTTGCTTACCATTGGCAATTACTACATTCCCTAGGGCAGGTCTAACATTTTCTAGTAAATTTCTATTACTAATCATATGGTGAGATGCTCCGGAATCTACTACCAATCGTTTAGTAATTTTCGAGACATAGAAAGAGTTACCGGACTCCTTTAAAGCATTGATTGATTTGATGAGCTTTCAAGGTCAGCTCTCCTTACATACTCCACTTGATTAACTACCATAGCTGTGTTATTCGTGCCTTGAGAGTGTGACTCCGAGCTGCCTTGAATCGTGCCTTCATTTGCTACATTTGCTTTACCCCTTTCGCCTCGGTTTTGTTTCAAGTGTGGATGGAGTGTCCAACATTTATCCTTGGTGTGTCCCTTACGTTTGCAGTGCTCACATACAAAGGTTTTCCTTTCCTCTTGTCGGTATGAAGCTTTGTTTTCCATCACAAGCTCCACTTTTTCACCGAAAAGATTTCTTGACCCTTGTTCTCTTTGCACCAAGCCGCAAGCCTCATCCAAGGTCGGAAGCCAAAGACTTTATCTTGCTCAATTCTTTCATGAAGAACTTTTGGATCCACCGTAAATGGCCTAAGCATTTCTAGTTCGGAACAATATGATCTATACTTCCCAAACCATTTGGTAAACTCCATACATTCTTTCTTTAGGTTGTTGAGAGATTTCTTGACTTCATAAACTCTACTAAGGTTGGAGAGATTCCCTAGACACGTTTTAGAGATTCCCATAATTCCTTAGCATTTTCACAATGGGAGTAGGCTTCATGAATGGATGGTTCAAGTGAGCTTTGGATGATGACTAAAGTAACTTGATCCTCTTGGTACCATTTTGCTTCATCTTCTCCAGCCGTGGCTTCACCCTCCTTTTCCTTTGCCTTTGAACTCACCGAAACCGTCTTCTTTGGAACTCCTTTTTCAATATGAGCCCAAAGCCGTCGGCTTTCAACACACTAATGATAGTTCTTGGCCACAAGAGGTAGTCAACACCCTTTAGAACCACATTAGCTCCTAAAAACTTCAAGTGTTCCATGATTTTTCGAAGAATCACTCTTTTACCCAATGGTCCCAAAAATTTCTTCAAGAACACAAATGGAGATTTCAAAAAATTTCAAGGATCTTTGAGACTTAAAAGAAAGAGGTAAATATTGGTCTATGATGAACCAAACTCTGATACCATGTGAGATTTTGAAGAATAAGATTGAAGAGATTTAAAGATAAAGATTCAAGAGATTTGGCAAGAGATTTCGAAATTTTAGAGAGAAGAAAGTATGAAGAAGAGTTTTCTTTTCTCTTGCTTAATCTTTATATAAGCTTATACATCCTATTTATAATACAACCTAGGGATTCTATGTAAGGAAGATTAGAGCTACTACATACATGTGTAAGACTACAATTAGATAATTCTATAAGGAGTAATTAGCTTTGGTCCATTTTCCACCTCTTTCTTTTGTCGAACCATGCTAAGCAAAGATGCACGGTTCGGTTCCAGTCTTCTTTCCCTCCCCGTGTTCCGACTCCCCGGTCTAGGCCTGGTACTTGTTAGTTCTGAGGTATCAGTGTCGCTACTTTCTGTAAAAAAATTCCTGCGAAGGGAAGCGGGAAAGACAAGGTTTCGAATCTTGGTGAAATATTCACCTCCATGGGGATGCGCGACCGGGAACCATGTTGTCAGGAACTGAGCACTTTCTTGAAAGCATTGATTTAGCGTGGGGAACCGAGTAACCAAAGTCACGATCAGTCTAAGGTTGAAATCTGGATGGTCTTTTTGCCAGACGCGCTGGTTCGAGTCCAGCTCGCTGATCAGGCAGATTCTCGCTCGGGTGGAGCAGATGTTTTTTTCCATCGCATGACGACGATGAAGAGATCTGCCGATCCTGAAGCTGAGGAAGACCCAGATCCGTCGCTTGGGAAATTCATCGAGCAGGTGGTGAGCGGTCCAACTCAGAAGGGATTTCCTGCATCAAAGCGGAATTGACCGGGGTTGCTTGGTCGAAGCTCCAGTAGGTAGCCACTCCCTTCTCAGGGAACCGTACGTGAGACTTCCGCATCATACGGCTCCGTCCCGAGCTTCCGTCGTCGGCCCTTGTCATTAGAAGTTCTCGAGGAACCATTCTCGTCCTCCAAAACGGACACGGACTCCCCCCCCCGGCAGGGAAGTCCCAGACGGCCTTTATAGCCAAATCAAACTCTTGGAGAAGTAGAATCCATCTAAGTAGCCTCGATTTCGCGTCCTTCTTTGCCAATAAGTATCTCAAAGCCGTGTGGTCCGTGTGCACTATTACTTTGGAGCCCACCAAGTAAGACCTAAACTTCTCAAATGGGGAAGGAGCGTTGTTGTTTGCGAGGTCTCGATCATTTACATGGACCCACTTCTCATTCCATTTGTGGGAATTTGATGATCTATAAACCGTCCCTAACGAACGATCAGCTCATGTTTGAGCATGATGAATCACTTCATGCCGACCGATCGGCAAACACAGGGAAATCAACAGATAACAGCACCTAATCAACCAGTTGAGGAAGAGGAACGAAGGTACTCAGCCTCCTGGGGCAAGTGGGAGCGACACACTGAATGAACCAACTCCAATGGAGCAGGATCAAGAAGAAGTGAAGCTACGTAATGAAAGAAATGTGGTCTTCTTTCTCCAATTGGCTCCAACAACTCTATCTCTTTCTCCTAGAAGCCAACAGCTCTTTCTTCCTTCCCTAGGAGCCAACAGCTCTCTTCTCACATGTCTCAAGGAAGACATGTGACCTTGACTCCCTCCTTGAGTCTCCAAAAGTCACAAGAAGGAAAAAAGACTCTAAGATTTGATTGCTTCTTTTTCAAGGCATTTTTAATATGTGAAAAATGGTGCAAATAATACAATTAGCCAAATTTATGGAAGGTTCAAAAGCTCTGAAATCTAAAAGAGACTCCATTATCTTTACAATACACACAAAAGGAGAGAGTTGCATTAGAGAAGAAATGAAAATGGGAAAAAAGAAATACAAGGTCGAAGAAAGAGAGTAGAACTATAGGTAATGGATTTCTTGAAAGAAGTTTTTATCACATATCTTCGGCCTAATTGTTCTCTATGGTTTTTAGTTAATCTTTCGAATTCAAAATTCTTGTTGCCATGTGTTTGTTGTTATAGATTGATTTACTCTCTTTTGATCTTTTATTTCAATTTTGATTCTTCATTTCATCGTCCTCTTTGTAAATAATAAGCACATTGTTGAATTGAATAACACACTTACTACTAAATTCAACTATATCTTGTTTTTCATCAGTTTATAAGAAATATGTATTGTTGATTATTTAAAGTACGGTATAAAAGTAAGACCGTAAAGTTTTGTTTTTCTCTATGTGTGATCTCATATGATATCTACGTCTTCTTTCTTTGGTTGCCTAATTGATCTGAATTAATGCCGGTTTTCAAGCGATTCTAGTTTAATGCCGGTTCACAAAAACTCTATAAATCCTTTCTTATTGGCGTTTTGGAATTGCACAATTTCTTAACAATGGCGATCACAAGGAATTTGAAACTCATGATAAACCATACGTTGTTTTTACAAACTATGGAGCAACAAACCTCAAAATTTTGGCTGAAGTCATGGAATGTTCAGAGGCTGAAGTTCATAAGCGTTTGCACCACCTTAATTCTACGCACAAAGCAAGAGAAAGAGATCAATCATTTGGAAACAACAAGAAACGGAAAAGAAAAAATGAAGAAGATGAAGAGAGTGAAAATGTCAATTCGCAAATAACATAAGTATAAAACCAAAAGATACGTTTTATTCAATGTTTTCTTTTCTTCAAAATGACAAACACTTGTTGAAATTAATCTAGTCTACAAACCAACATAAAACAATCTTTTATCAATAATCATAACCTAAAAAATAATTCAATAACTCTCTAAAACTTATGCTCTAAGTTTTCAGAAACTAGGTTTGCAATTGAGATCTCTTTGATAGGCATAAGGGCTCACGAGTTTGTTCCTCAGAACTCTCATCGTCTGACAAATCCTATCCAATCCCATATAACATGTATTACAAGATCATTGCACCTACAAAGTTGTAAATATTTTAAAAAAATTTAGTTTGTGTCAAAGTTTTTCGATGTTATATGCTATTCATATTCCAGAAAATAGAAAGGTTAGTAAACCATGTTGATTTTTAGAATCAAGTTAATCATTTTGGTAGAATGCAAATTTTTCATTGCAAAATTTATCCATAAACTTTGTTTAGTGACAAGAAAATTTGAATTTTAGAGACGAACCTTTACGATCATAATCAACTGCTAGTTTACAACAAACTCATAATTATCTAATAATTTGTGCAATTTGATAGATTTTGTATGTTATGTATGGAATTCGATAGTTATTATCTAATTTTAGATGTAATTATGTTTTTCATATATGTTTTTAATGAAATTAGAAAGATGATTTAAATATTGGTTGATGTATTGTTATTTATAAACCCGTTAATATTCTAATTGGCCTTAATCTTGTGGATTTACCTAACCGAGTAACAGCTCTATATTTTTTCTTCTTCTTTATATCAACTGTATTTTATTATTCATTCTTCTCATCTTCTATCAAGTGAGTATTATTCAGGAGTAAACTGAATGAAGAAACTAGAGGTTAAGACGGTACAGAGTGAACATGAGCTTTAGAACTTTAGCAGAAAAAATAGCAATGTAAAGGACATAGAGTCAAGAATAATGCCGAATGATATTTGCTATATGACGTTTCATTGTTACTTACGTCTCCCAAAACATTACTCGGACACAAGTGCGATTAGATTTAACTTCTTCGCAAGTATTAGACAGAAGAAATCAGAACCAAGACCGTTTCATGCCCCTACGCTCTGAGAACCTGAAATGAAGATGACAAGATCCTGAAGAGACCATCCGGGTTATCCGTGTGAACCTGAATGGACACAACCCAAATACTTTATGGGTTCGTTAATATGTATCTAAGATGAAACAATGTAGAAGCAGATGTGTAATTAGTTAATTTACCCAATGACCTGCATCTTCCAGGACATGCATCTCTACGCCGCCTCCTTCTTCAGAGGCGAGCTCTTCAGCGGCATGGATTCTTTGAAGGTCTTCTAAGGCCCAACGGTGCAAGCTTCTTTCAGCTTTTAGAAAATTAACATGTACTCCTCTTGGAAGATTGTCAGCAAAGTTCCTGTTGTTTTATATTGCCAAGAAGTTTAAATATAGTTAGGTAAAACATCATACAAGTTTGTTTCACTGAACACAGAGAGGTAGCAGATATTTATTACCACAGATTTGTGTCCTCGTAGGACTGGTAAAGCTCGGCTATCCCATCCAGGTCAAAAGTCCATGAGAAGCTAGATAACGGTGATCCAGTTGGCCTGAGATTGGTAACCACCCACTGCTCAGTACATCAAAATTGTTGCATTAATCAACCAGAAGTCTAAAAGTTAGCTAAGTGCTGATATAAACTGCTGAGCAAATGGATATTACTTTACCTGCGCTACATCATTGGAGAATCCTTCTTTAATAAGAGCGTTATAGACCTCACGCTTTGACAAGACCTTCAAATACAGAAGATAATCATAAGCATATATTTTCTCGATCCGTATGTTGTTCTGACTTCTAAGACTCTTTAGGTGGTTCAAAATGCTTATTGCAATAATCAACTGAAGTATCATCAGTTTGCAAATTCTTTGGATTGTCCAGCAAAATTCATCCTTGTAATATTTGTAATGCTATGATCAAGAATTTTAACTTCTGACAAAAAGGCACTTGATATAGCACCATTGAACTTTAATTTGACAGAAGTAAGTTCTCAATAACAATCATCTGCAGTTCTACCTCTTCCGAGATAATCATATGTCAACTTATGCATGAAAGCTATAGATGACACTATTTTGTGATCTTGTAGGAAAAAGAAATTTAGATGTCCAACGCTTCGATAATGAAAGACCAATAATACGATAGACAGCTCTTGTAGCTTACCACTTTTGGCAATTTACGTAGAAATGATATAAGCTCTCGTGGATGATCTTCTCCATCTCCTCCTGCACGAACTTTTCCAGGAGTTGCATCCAATACCCAAGCCTGAAATGGTACAATAAGGGTAATTAACATAAATCCTAAATCCCTGCCAAGGTCATTCGGATATAGACATCGAGAAAACAATTACTCGGACTGGTCGTGGAAGAGGCTTAGCTGCTTGCTCCACCATGCTTAAAACAACTACACGGATCATAGAAATGACTCATCAGCAAAGCTATCACATAAAAAAAATCTAGGCGATTTCACAAAGACATTAAGTCACCTTTCCCCCCAAAGCTATGACCAACAAGGACCCGAGGAGTTAACCTCAACTGACCAACCTAAGAATGACATAATAATAAAAAAATGTAAATATCAGATTAGTTCTCTCTCATTGGTAATTGAATAACATGTGGCCTGAGAAAGAAACTTACAAGTTTTAGAACATCAGAAGCAGCTGTGGCTACAGAGTGTGGACCTCTCTTCTTGATAGATGATGAATCCCCATGACAACGAAGATCTACCAATAGAAACTGTGGAGGTTGAATCAAGAGAAGCAGATTAGTTATCACAAGCTAATAAGTGTGTCTGAACATTTTAGAGCATCTGGCAAACCATACACCTGCCAAGTTGGGAACTTATGAGCCAATCTTCGAGCAAAAGTGCCTAAAGTGACAATAGCAAAAAGAGAAGGTTCGGTAAGCTAGAAGATTTTTCACACTTTACAACTAAAAAGCAAAGTTTAAAAAAACAAGAGGCAAAAATAAACAATGCTGAAAAGAGATAAACAATCCCTTTAGTACAAATAGGTGATTAAACGAAGATTGATGATCTCTTTGCTTATCTCTAACAAGCACGTCAAGAGATTCAGGAATGACTTTACTCGTTTCATTATTCCTTAACTTATATTGAAAAAAAAAAATCAAGTGAACTAAGGAAACTTGTAATTCCCCAATACTGACCCCAATTTTTTCGGCTCCCTAGAATTCCGTGTACAAGAACAGCAGTAGGTGTATCTGGGACAGACTTGTCCTCCTTCCATCTCCATTTCACCTGCGTGTGTATTATTAATGTCAGTCCACAATCAATCTGAAGCACAGAGATTCTCTCAAACTGTGTTAGCTTCTATTGGCTCAATGAACGGAATGATCATATTCGATACTTTTTCTTGCAGTGAAAGCTTTAATAAAAGGTTGTGTAGTCTCCAACAATGGAAATATATGATAGATTGGCAATCAGATAACTTACAAGTGCCCCTTGAACAAGATCATACGCCTGCAAAAAATGGCGTAAGATAATTAATCATCAGAGACCAGAACTTCACACGAATCTGCAGCAACACTAAACAACTAAATTTCAATTTTGTTAACAATCCAAAAAAGGTCCAAATATCAAACTTTTTTTTGGTAGAAGAACAAGATAACTAATCAAATTCATATACCAGAATCTGAGGAAGCTCAGCAACATCATTTCCCGTTGATTGCCTCTCGTCAACTAATGCCATTTGAATTGTAGTTCCTTTAGCTTTACGATTTCCATGTACCAATGACAAACGATCCATACATACTCTGTCACTCTTTACATAGAAATAAATAACACCAAACAGAGAATTAAAATTAGGGATTTTAAACTTCATGATGACAAGAGAGATTGGCATAAAGAGAAGGAGAATCAAACGAACCTGAGAATTGGTCTCAATTCTTATAGAATGAGGAAAATGGGTTTTTGCTGATAACTTTGATTGAAATCTGAATCCACATCCGCCGCTAGAGCTCGCCGAGGAGCACGAGACTGCCGACATTACGACAGATTCAAAATAAGAAGATGCCGACTTTGCAATTCCAGCTCTTGATCAAGTAGACACAGATCGAAGGAAGCTTGAGGAAACAAGTAAATGAAGGAAATGTGCTTCTCGTTATCTTCTTGGTATCTCCGTCGCTTTGATTTTCTGCTCCGCCGTACGTTGGTGCGCTCTCTGGAGAATCTCAGGTAGGACACAAAGAATGAAATGACAGATTTACCCCTTTTGTCAGGGTTAATCCAGACGTGGAATCTAAAAAATGTAACACCCCCTTCCGATCCTAGAAGATAGCATGTTATTTTTTGGTTATGCTATAAACAATCTTTCTAAATATCCATCACTATTTAAAACTTTTTATAGAAAAATCTTTTAAAAAAAGAAAATAATAAGAATGAGTTAGGATTCTCCTCTATTTCCGTTTCTTCATTCTCTTTTACATAGTAGATGACAATTAAGATTTATTCTTTTCTAGGGATCATGCAAGTTTATAGATATATATATATACATATACACCTATGCTTTTGTCTACTTACTAAGTCTAATGGGTCGGGTCTTACAAAACACCTTGTATTTTGTTTCAAACGCTTGACGTCATTATTAGATTTAGATGTTAGTTTTGACAAAAAGAAAATTTAGGTAATCTAAACTGAGATAACAAATATAGATCTATAACCAAAAAATATATTTTAGTTTAGTTTTGATTATATAATGTCATCCAAAATAACTAATCAAAACTTAAACTCTAGTATCCTAGAAGGCAATGACAAATTTTCTGTCCTTTGACATAGAAATTGAATTGAGGGTACATTGCGTAGCTTTTTTGTAGATGGTAACACATCTAGATAAATGACGGTTGTTTATACCCTACACATAAAATTTTACAAGATTAAACTCTATTTTAGATGAGTGGTCTAAAAAATAATTTTGAAGTAAGCCATAAGAGAAACTTTTTTTTTGGGTTCAAGGACCACAAGAGATTGTATAAACTGATCAAGTGCATAAGCCCATGAATAAGCCCAATTCCAAAGAATAATGGAAAATAAATAAAATAGTCAACCGACTTAGAATGAACCACTATAAAAGGGCCACCGAAAAGGCAAAAAGACAAAGTCATTTCCAAATATCGGAAAAATCGTCAAAAAGCCACCGTTGAGATTTCTTCTTTCTCGCTCCAATGGCGTCTTTCGATGAAGCACCTCCTGGAAACGCTAAGACCGGTGATAAGATTTTCAGAACCAAGTGCGCTCAGTGTCACACCGTCGATAAAGGTGCCGGTCACAAACAAGGTTCGTTCTCTATTTCCCTGACATCGATTCTCTCTTAGGTCTAATTTCTCTGTATACTGCATTCGTCATTGTTTTGATCTGATTTCATCTGCGACGTTCTATTTGCATCTGGATCTTATCTACCGGAATTGATTGGGAGTCTATACAAATAGCTTGAGTGATTTGATTTTTGTGTTTTTTTGTTTGTTCTCGTTTTAATCTAGACGTTATTGTTCTTCGTTTGTGTTTGTATAGATGTATTGTAATCTAATTGAATTGGAATTTCTTACGAAAACAGGACCGAATTTGAATGGATTGTTTGGAAGACAATCGGGAACAACTCCAGGATATTCTTACTCTGCTGCTAACAAAAGCATGGCTGTAACATGGGAGGAGAAGACTCTGTACGATTACTTGTTGAATCCAAAGAAGGTAATTATCTTCAATTTCACTTTCAAGAATTTTGAGATGTTAGCAAAGTGACATATGAATCATAAGATGAGGCCATTCTTCTTCAGTTTTTGTGTTGATGGTCTCTTGTTGAGCTGGTATCTTCAGTTGATTGAATTTGGTATGGATTTGTCTTTATTTGTGATTACAGTATATTCCTGGAACGAAAATGGTGTTTCCTGGATTGAAAAAGCCACAAGATCGTGCCGATCTCATTGCTTACTTGAAGGAAGGTACTGCTTAGACAGACTCGTTCAGATTAGATGAAGCCTCTTTGATAGTCCAAATGCATTTTTTCTCTCTTACAGATGATAAATCAGACCAAACTAATTGTGGTCGTGAACTTGGTTTTGTATGCTTATTTTTTCTTCCTTTTTTACTAATGAGGCGTGTTGCCTCGTATAAAGTCGAGAATATTCGTTTTTGATGTGTGGATTCAATTTCACCACATAATTTTTGAGATTTTTACTCATCTTCCCCAACATCTAACCCAGCTGCAAAACATCAAAACATCAAATATAGTTGATTATAGTTAGAGATGTCTAATTTAATGAGATTTATTTATATTCACTAAACCGTTTAAACCGTCTAATCACCGTTTTTATCGTCTAGCTACAAAAACCACGTCACTGACATGGCAGACAAAACCTAAGCCATTTGAGAGAATTCAAAATTGGTGTTAGACTCACCAAATACAATTAGTCTTCATTAAGTTTTAACATTAATGATTCGGGTTTTGTCTGCCATGTCAGTGACGTGGTTTTTGTTTTGTCGTTTCTGATTTGATAACACAACTAGCTAGTGGGCACATTGTTCCACATTTAAAATCAGACTAATTAGAATAGCAAAAACGCCTTAGTGAACTTTACAGATTTCTTAATGATGCAGTTTGAAGAATTGGGGATAAAGACAAAAGAAAATCACGATAGAATCGAGCATTTAGGGTTCGTTCTTCAGCATTTGAGAAGCTGTACGTCGTTTGTTTTAATTTGTTGGAGACACCAAAAGGAAATAAACCATCTACTACCACTTCAAACGTGATTAAGATACATTATTGTACATTTGAGGTGAGAATTAACCTAATCAGATGGTATTGCAGTGAAAGTTTACAAAAAAAAAAAGTAAAACATTTTTCTAGTCATAATATTGGCAAGAAGTGACCTACACAAATCATGAGTCTAACAAGACATTAACTAGATTATGAAATCCAGGACCAGTTCAACATTCACCTGGATTCTTCCGAAATTTTTTTTTGTTTATTTTCTTAATATAAACTTTTTTAGTTTTGCATTGACAAAAGAAATTTAGACTTTTTCGTAGCGTTTTTTCTTTTAAAAATTGGACTATTTTCATAATATTTTTATATATTAATTTTGACATTTTTCTCGATTTTTTTAAACATTTTGGACTACTTATTTGTTATGAAATTTTTTTTGGATCCCTTCTTATGTTTTAAAAACAATTTTGGACCTTTTTCTAGAATATTTTTTTAACAAAAATAAAATAAATAAATAAAAAAGTTTTGGACCTTAGGTCCCGGAAGGTCGCACTACCGGCCCGTAAGCCGGCTCTAATGAAATCCCACTGTTAACATTTGGGAGAAATGTATTGTTAGGGGTACGAGATTTACAAACAAAATATATGGGGCAATTTGTAATTACGCGGAAAATCTGAACTAGATTTGGAGATACATGAAAAACACTGTGATCTTAATACTATAGACGATGTGTGGGCTTAAATGAATAAACCAGAAAGATGTCGGTATGTTTGTTAAACAAAAAAAAGATCTAGGGTCTTTGACTAATGATTAAAAGATATGGGGCATATTTGTAATTAACTTTCTTGGTTGGTTCTTTATATAAAGCTGATAAGCAAAAACAAGTGAAAATGAGAGGAGTTTTGGCATTATCTTAACTAATTCATTTCTTAGGCTGTTGCGACAGTCCCCACCGTCCTGGTATCTGTAAAAGCCGGTTTATATGTATAATCAGACTTTTAAGACTAAACTTGCAAACAGATAGTGATGAACACAAACCTCAACACCATTTGGCCCGATTCGGTTACGTGATATGAAATTCAGAACTAGATTTGCAAACTCCTCCGGTACATCTTCCTGCATCCATGTACGTCGATCAGATTCATTGCACAAAAGACTTCAGATATTAAAATCATTAAGGCAATCACTTTTGTCTTTTTGACCTGTATGGCATGTCCAGTGTGTTTAACTACGATCATCTGAAATTTTCCTTGCATTTGACCAATTGTGAGGGTCCTAATCCCATCATCAACATCTTTATTAACAACGCAAGATAGGTTTCGAATCAAATTAAAAAGAGAGCTGAGCCAGAAGTGAAGGAGAATATACTTGTCCAATCTGTCGGTTCCAGCTAATAGTAGGAGTTTCGGAACCGGAGATGACAAGAACTTCTCTGAGAGACCTTCGTACCTGCAAAAGGCAACTAACATTGTTCGAATCATAAACCTTTCAAGACAGTTATGAAATATTCTCTTCTTCTTGTGGTTTTTAGATGCCAACATCCGCAAATTACTTATGAGATTCCATGGTGACCAAATATAGCAAATTCTTACAAATCCTGTCCTAACATATTTTGTGCTTCGAGAATGTACACTCAGTGATGTACTCAGGCAAAACAAGAAGTAAGGAGGGTCATACCAGCCTTTCCAATATTGCTCTGTTTCCACTAGCCGCGTTCGATATACATAGCTGGATCGGGATTCATAATTCCACTACTTAGAAAGCATACATGCAGATACCTCAACTTGGTGATATTGGCAACAGAGATACGTACCACTGCTTTGTTTCATCATATTTGAGAGTTGTGGGGATGGAGACACGAGCAGAATCGATGTTCCTTAATGACCCTCCTCTAACGCTGTATTCAATCTGCAGAGATTATGCATTATTTTAGTGTGGCAAACCAAAAAAATTACTTGCAGCTCATATGTATCAATTTTTTTTGTCATTGAGTTTTAAAAAGTAAGCTTTAGCCCAATTCTTCTGGCTTTATTTAAAACATAATCAAGCCTGAACTTGGAACATTATTGACATCAGGAGAATTAACCACAACACTTTTGACATCGGGAGCATCTCACGAGAGTGCAGAACAATTTTATAGTAGGGTGGGACATCTTTGTTTTGCTAAGAAAATTTTTGGTATGGAAATCAAGAATGTGAGGAGAGACATCTGGAAAAACCAGAAATTTCATTGTAAAGAACTCAACAAAAGCAAAGATCACAGCCAAAAGACCAGAAGAAAAACAGTATTTATTAACACCATGACATGCACATAAAAGATACTAGGTATCTTGTTTTTTACAGCTACTTGTTAAAGAGTTGCTTACTCCTTTTTGGATGCTAGGAAAATGTTGCATCCTGTTTGAAAGAATTTTTTGCATGTGAATCAACGAGGCAATAGCAGTACCCTGAATAAAAGTAGTTTGGTTAGTTCATCTCACGAGTGTGCAGACTAAGTGACAAACATATGAGACTTGTTGCAGAAAGAAAAAAACAAACCTCAACAACATCTACAACTACAAGCCCAGCCAAGCTAGACAATGTTTTGTTTGCAGCAACTTGCACAGCGACCGAACCTCCCATGCTGTACAAAGATAACATGAAACCAATTCATGAAACCTGGATTTCAATACTTCTATTCTACAAGTTTATCCAAGCATCTATCACCACAAGAAAGCAAATATGTTCCATATAAAATCACTTAAGTCATAAACATAGATTCAGTACATGAAATGCATTACCAAAAGATCAAGAACTACGAAATAACTTTATCAATGGCTAATCACACACACACAATTTTCAGCAGAGGTTTTACACGAGCAAATATTCGACATCAACTGTAGCTGGTACAAGTGATCATTGCATTTAGACAATTATCTTACACTAAGTCATAGAGATGTACTTAACGCATTCTCTACAGGATTATTATATGTGTAACAGGTGTGAAAAATAGGCGCAATAGAAAAATATTTATGTACTTGCCAATGACCAAACGTTTACATTTTCAGCCAGTACGAATATGAGAAATAAAATGGAAAAGGAAAAAACCTGTGACCAACTAACACAATAGCTGGAGGAGAGTCTCCATACATTTCCTTAATCACAGCCAAAACATCATTGCTCATTGTCTGCATATCCATTTTATTACATAAGTTCAATCCTACAGACCAGAGCTAATGTATAAATCGATGAACAAATTCAGAATTTCAAAAGAAAAGGGATGTTATACCTCAAGCGATAAGTCCAACTCGTTTTCTGAAACCGAGTTACCATGTCCTCTCAAGTCCATCGCAATCACACGTGCTTTCTCCTTGATTTTACTTGCCACCAGAGAAAACGAGAGCCTGGCAAGAACAAATGAAAGTATTACATCGTGTGTGTGTGTCGATTGTCATACCTACATTCAGCTAACGAAATTTAAGGACTAAACCCGCAGACTATGATTCCAATTCAATTCTTAGTTTGAGCTCAAGAGCAACCAAAAATTCACGATCTTTAAGATACTGAAAGGAGTGAGTTCTCACCCAGAGTAGCCACCTCCATGGAGACAAAAGACAACAGGTCCTTCTGTTCCTGCCATATATACGTGAAATACCTAAAATGATACACTTCATTAGGAAACAGAGACCTGAACTAACAATGTTTTCGTATTGGGAAAACAATTCGGTAACGTTACATCTTCGGAGCCAGTGATTGATATATCTTCTTCTTTATCAAAATAGCGTGACCAATCTATTGGCGAATACTTCTCCGAAGAACTCCTGCAACGAAATCGCTTGACACTTCACTAACTCACGTCGAGATTACAATAATCGATTAAAATTTCACGAAAAAAATGCAATCGAAAATAGAATTTAGGATCAGTAACGATTGACTCACGTAGAAGGAGGGCGAATAGGACGAGCAGCGAAGACAGACGCCGGAGCTTCTATTGGTTCTGCATCTTCCTCGGAGATATTTTCGCGAAGAGGATTTAAGTTTGAAGAAGATTCCATTAATGAAGCTTTCGAGGTCCCGATCAAGAACGAATAATCTCAGAGATCTTCTTCAGTGCCATTCTTCTTTTTCTACAACTCGCTTTTCTCCATTTTTGCGCTTTTACAGTCAAACTTCATAGGAAGGTGACACCTCGACGGAACCAAATGGATCTGGGCCTTTCTATGGTTGGGCCAATTTAAGCCCATATTTATATGAAGTAATATCACACAAACTACACAAACTTAGCCTATTAAGTAATTGTAAAATTTCGATTTGCAGCATTTGTCCTCCTCTATGAGAAAGTGCATGTTTAACTTCGTAAAACAAAAACAGAAGAAAATGATGTATTTTTATCTTGGCGAATCATGTTCAGACATTATTTTCAAGTTCAAATAAATAAAACGCTTGGGATTCTCAGTCTCTTGAGCATACATAAATCGATATGGCAATCACTCTGGTGCATAGGTACGACATATAACACAGACGTATCTAGATTATTTTGGTACATAACATGATGAGACATTGTACGAACCGATTCCCCATTGTGTATTGGTATTCTCGAAACCGGCTTCTCATCTAAGGCTCAAAACCGGCCATCCAGGAGATGGAAGAGCAGGGCGGATCACAGGGACTCTTCTTACCTCTGTGAATGCTTCATTGAGTCGAGCTGCTTGACTCATCACCCGCGACACCTTCTGCATAGATCACAAACAACTCAAGGCGTAATGATAGTGATAGAATACTGAACTAAACCAAGCTTGAATTCTACAGCTCAAGTAGTGCAATTGCATCAACGTGAAACCAAATAGAGTTCAAAGCTGATTCCTTAATCAAATCAATCTAGACTAGCTTACCAACTTGAAGCAAAATGATAACATAACGTGGAGTCAATTGACTCAATGTTAATATAGCGTACCTTGTCGTCAATTGTAACTTTAAGATTGAACCTTTGAGCTTTCTTTTTCATATTATACAGTCTGCGTCCCAAGAGAACTAAACCCATCACAGCTGCAGCCATAGAGACAGACCAAACTGGATCGATCCTGTATCTGCAGTACTTAAGAAGCAGAAATGGCATCTTCCACCACACAATCTCTGTACTTTTACTGTGATCACCAGAATTTGTAGCTTCAGCTTGTGCAGTATCCTCTCCAATTCCCTCGATTTCTTCATTGGAAGCAACTATACTATCAGAAACAATCTCTTCTTCATCATTCACAATCCCAGAATTTCCAGAAACCAATTCATTTCCCCCTGATTCAGACCAAGACTTGCTCGAATCCTCAATTGGTTCTTCAACACCAGACCCATTAGCGAACTCGAGATCCTCTGATTCCGGAAAACTCTTGATTTTATCATCATGATGAGACAAGGTTCCACTGGTTGTTTCAGCAACATCGGCAGCTTCAAAATCACTCAGCCTTACCTCACCGTCACCAGTAACCGAATCATAAACCCCTAATTCGTTTCTAATACAACCATCACTCGACTGATCAGCATTCATCTGATCAAAACCCAGATCACCCAGAACCGCCTCCGGATTCGGAGGTTCCGACCCGTAATCGACCCGGGAAGACTCTCCCGTTTCAGTTACACCGTACTGGCTCAAATCAGTGGATTTATCTATGAGTTTATCCGCAGAGAAATGATCAGAGAGAATCATACCTTCATTGATTACACTTGAACTTCCTGATTTCTTCTCCGAAGTGATTGAATTAGTTGATTCAGTGTCAGAGCAATGAAGAAGTTCCCAATCGAGCAACTCACCATCCATGATGATCAAAATCTAAGATTTCAGAAAAGAAATAGAAACAGAACACTCGAAAAAGATATAGAGAGAGATTTCAAAAATCAAAACCCCTAACGAAAACCCACAAGTTTTGCAGAAGGATCACAAAGCGGTTGATGATCAAACCTCAAAAGTTAGGTTCTTATCGACTATGAGGAAGTAATTACGTGGACTTTTGTGATTGGCTACGTGTCAATTTCGAAGCTCAACTAGATTCTCGCCATAAAAAAACTATTAGATTGAGATGAAATTTTATTATATAAATAAAATGTTTCAAAATTACTCTTTAATAAAACAGTTTCCGCGTTAGATTTAATGATCAAATTTTTTTAATAGTTATCTATTAAATAAAAATATATATATTTTAACATAAATTTTAAAACATATTTATCTAGATCAAATATTTATTTTTATCCATAATTTTATAAAATTAGTATTTTTATTTATAATTTACATAAAAATATTTATAGTATTTATTTTTCATATTAAGTAAAACTAAATAATATTATACTTAAAAATTTAAAACGAATTTCAGTTAAAAATGTTTTTATATTTTTAACAATAAAATCCTAACAAATATAATTTTCAAAACTATAAATATAATATTTTAATTTTATTATATAAAATAAAAAATTTCAAAATTAGTTACTAACAAGATTATTCTACGGCATTTAGCCTAGTGGCATGTGATAAGTCTTCAAGAGGCATGCGCACTTGCACATCTTAGGATCGAATCTTCGGCTTGCATTTGCAAAAATTTGGCTAATGGGCATGCCATTTATGGTCCAATGTTGACAAAAAAAAAAAACAAGATTGTTCAACAGATCCACCAATATGAAAAAATTTATGCATTTATATATTACAGAAAATGATAAAATAAATTTTAGAGATTGTTTATCCCTATTAAAAAATATTTATTGTTAATCAAAATTCTAACAAAAAAATCATAAATATTTATTATAAAAATATTTATATCTAAAAGTAAATATTTATTACAAAGTTTTTTTATTGATTTATATTGATAAGTTTTGATATAATTTTTCATTACTTAAATTATCCATATAAATTAATTTAACCCAAAAAAATCCTAATTTGAAAAAAAATTGTGATCTTATTGTATAAAATACGGTTTATGAAAATTACTGATTAATATGATTATTTCACGTGTCAAATCTAACAATGAGAAAATTTTCAATGACATACTTTAAAAATAAAATAAACTAATATATATTGTAAAGTAGTCTCAAAGAGAAAACAAATGCTCTGAATAATCTCATTGATTCAATAAGAAAACGCAATAGATTTATACAACTAAAGCAAAACCGAAACCTAAGGAAATAAGCCATTAACTCTACTAAGTCCTAGAAATCTGGAAACATAACAAAGTGTTGACCTTTTTAAAATAAATAATGCAATAGAAATATGACATTTGGTAAGAGATGATTTTTAAATCTTTTGATTAAGAACCTATCTTCTCTTTTTCTCTTATTTTTTTCCTTTTTATTATTTTAATAATTAAAAAAATAAAAGTAAAAGTCTTTCATTAGAAATGCTCTTACGAAAAGAAACTTCATTTACACTTTTACCCATTTGTTTTTTCTTTCTTAACTTATTTGCTTCTAAATATTTAGTTTTTGGAATTTTTTATAAAGATGATTTTGTCAAAGTCTACTTTGAGAACTCAAAATTTGTTTTGCTACATGTGAGCACTTCGTTTAAAATTACTGGTTAAATCAATCATTTGAAAACTATTTCATTTGTCAGACAGATTTATCTGTAAATTGTTTGCATAATTGAAAAATAAATTTTTGAATTTTAAAATACTATCAAAAAGAACAACCCAATACTTTTTGTTTTCTTTTTACAATTGAATCGACAAAATGCTATCTATAGTTTACTCCAACTCTTAAAATTCCTATTTTTTTTTTTGTCAACGGCAATGATATATAAGGTGCTTATAGCAAAAATGGAGAGCATACAATCAACCATAAGCGTTCTCTCTAGCAAACCTAGCTAGAGCATCCGCTTTATAATTGAGATGGCGCGGTATAATTGAAAGCGTAAAAGAGACAAACAGAGAAGATAACCGAAAGAAATCTTCCTGGTAAGGGAGAAAAGCAGGCCACTCCCCATCCTTGTCAAAAATCTCCAGCACCGTCTCACAGTCTGTCGACATCTCCACCTCCATAGCTTGGACCGCCAGCATTGACTCCATAGCCCACAAAACAGCTTCAACCTCTGCGTGTAAGGCCGACAAACTCCGATTGACCTATCGAGCACCCATACAAACACCCTCTACCGTATCTGGAAACCCGAACCATCCTAAACCCGTACGCGGGTCCGTCATCTTCCAAGAAGCGTCCACAAGACACCTGATCCCCGTAAACACTGAATTGGCTGTAGAAGGGAAAATCCATGAGGATTTCCGTGTATTAACGTGACCCAACGGCCGATACCGAGGGGCTCCCAACTGTGATCGAGCCCCTAAACATTCTGAACATTCCCCCTTTGCACGTGTTAAAATGCTACTGGGGTCCAAAGATATGTTTGAAAAGCGGTGTTCATTCCTTGCTTTCCAAATGTTCCAAATCAACCACGGGAAATAGCGTGCCTCCCCATGATCCGAAAGCCTCCAAAAAATATAATCCAAATTATATCAAATCGAGTCCCCCAGGAAAACATCTCTCACCAGAAGGATGTTCAAAAGAGCCCATGTTTGAATCGCCGAGGGACACTGAAAAAGAACGTGATTTATAGTCTCACTCTCTGCCCCGCATTGTAAACAACCTGGATAACAATTTATCCCTCGGGACACTGAATTCAGGTTCACTGCGACACTACCCGAGAGGGTTTGCCATAAAAAATGTCGAATCTTATTTGGAGCTTGAATTTGCCACACCTTCGCATACAAAGCCTGAAAATTTGGACCAAAATCCCCTACTCTTAAAATTCCTATTCAATCTACTAAATTTATAGAGAAGAAAAATTGAACTCTAAATGTCATAATCATTAGTTATATCATCCTAACTACCAATAAAACTTGACCATCCTTTTGAATTTAAATAGAGGATTTTATATATCATTTTAATTATATTTTTTTATTGAATATTTTTATGGATGCACATAATTTTTGAAATTTTTTATTACATTTTAAAAAAACCATTTGGCATTCAATATTATCTTAAAAATTACATTTACAATTTAAATTTATATTAATTTTTTCCAATCAGAGCGGAGTAAAATTTAAAATCACCATAGTGTATAATTAAATTAGAGACAAACTAATTGTGCTATTTGTTTCTTGACAATTTTTCCCGTTTATTTATTTTCTCTTAAAAATATTAAACTATAAATATTGCATAATTTCTAAAATGATTACTTAAATGATATCTTTTTTCTAAATTACATTATTCAATTTATGCAACACGTCAGCAATTAATATTGAATACAAATGTGTTTGGCCAACAACTATCTCTAATTATTTTTATTTTTTTATCGTCTGTGTTGATTTCCAAGATTCAAATCATTTTAACATGTTCTGACAAACAAACAAGGAGTTTAATTTGATGGGATCTTAATAAAGAGTTTGATTGAATAAAAAGCTGAAGTTTAGGGATTTAAATTACAAAACTATATTCTTTCAGGTATTCTTGGGCATAAAGTCTATAATCGAAATCCAAATTCAAAACTCAACCAATCCAATCAAACAATTTAAATTTTGGATTTATCCAAATAACCGAATGGTTTTTGATTATAAGTTATTTCAGATTCGCTTTATAACCAAACCCAAAAAATAACCAAAGTCTTAGGGCATATAGTCTATACCCGAAACAAAACCGATCTAACCGAACTATTAAGATTAAAAACTAGTTATAAACATGTATTTTGCATGAAATAACCTATCCAAAATAGAGCCCATTGACATTTAACAACTCTAAGACCGAACCGAATCCAAAATAATAATCGAAGAGACTTTTAACCTTCAAACAGAAATCCAAAATAATCGAACCAATAACCAAACAGTCCCCGAACGCCCATGCCTACTTCCGAGTTTATAAACTAAGATTCTATCAAAGGTGAAGGTCCTACATTTAATTAAAGATTTGTTTGTTTGTTCCTTTCTCCATCGTCACTCGATTACCAAATTTACTATGGATTGATCTACGAATCTTTTGGATATAGCTTTAAGGTTAGATGAGCAGCTACTAACTGATTGATGTAGAAAAACAGGGTGAAACCAAATAAAAAGAAATAACAATTTTATTAAGATAGATAGATAAACGAAACAATGCACGCAAGGAGCAAATGTTCAGAAACGAGTCAATGTTCTCTAGGAACAAAGACAATAGTTCACAAAAACACAACAATGCATTTTATAATAAAAGAAGTAAATCATAAAACCTAAATAGATAAGGAAAGAGATAATATCATATTTTATTATTCCTATAACAAATCTTCCATGCCGAAAGAACCTTGTCCTCAAGGTTTATGTAAGATGAATGTTGTCTTTGAAAATATAATTAGTCTAGAGGATGTTCCTTCCAATGAACAAAAGCTTTGAGCATGATTTTTATATGGAGACTATGGTTGTGAAGCTTCCTAAATTGCAGAAACGTGATTTTTGCAAAAGCATCTTTAAAATCATCAAATAGTACTACGATCTCAAGGAAAAAACTTTTAGCATGTCCCTCCAATTACAAAGAATACCTCATGTTTCTTCTTGTTGGAATTTTTTGAGTAAACACCAAAAATCCACATGTGATTGCATCTCCTTCTTATTAAAGTTTAAGGCCTTTACATCTTGAACTATATATGGCTCATTACACTCCATTACCACACTTGGATAATCTGATGTTTCAACTGCATTATCATTAACGTCTTGAGCTACATCATGTTCCATCTTGATTTTATCTTTTTTGATCTCCAACTGCAATTTAGAATAGGGTTCAACCTTTTCTATGAGTGGGCTTATTCTTTGATGAAGAACTTGTGTCAACGGTTGGTACACCAAGTTTTGTCTCATTTCTTCAGATAACATGTTGAACATGTTTTCCATAATCCTATTGAGATGATTTTCCAGACGTCTCTCTTGTTCGGCAATTCGTTCACCTCGTACCGCCAATATCTTTCCACATGCAAGCATTATCTTTTCCATATCTTCTAGCCGTGACTCCAAAATAATCATGATTTTATCCAAGGAAGTTGTTGGCTCTGATACCTTTGATGTAGAATAACAGTGTGAAACCAAATAAAAAGAAAGAACAATTTTATTAAGATAGATAGATAAACGAAGCAGTGCACGCAAAGAGCGAATGTTCATAAACAAGTCAATATTCTCTAGGAATAAAGAAACAGAATCACTAATTCACACAACGTAAGCTAGGACAATAGTTTACAAAAACACAACAACTTTAAGTTTTTTGGTATAAAATAAATGTAAACTAACAATATCTTTTATAGTAAAAGAGGTAAACCCTAAAACCTAAATAAAAAATATATATAATATCATATTTTATTATTCCTATAACACTCATCAATCGCCATTAAGTGGAAAGATAATATTAATCGAAGACTGTGTAGAGACAAGTGGTTCGATTGTGGTTCACTACCTCATGAAGCGTGTTCTCTCCTCTCATTCCTCTGACGCACTTATTTTTATCGCTTTTGCTCGCCCTTTCTCTCATTATGAAAGAATCATCTGTAAACTGGTAAAAAAATTGATATTTTCTCTGTTTTAAGTCTCTGGTGGTGAATGACAAACTAGTTTTTGGTTTTGAGTTTTTAGTTTTTGGGTTTTAGGTTTTGGTTTTCGGTTTTTGTAGTAAATTTTGTTTTTCAAAATCATGAACGACAACATCTATAGTTTTTGGATTTTAATTTTTTTTTTCGTTTGGTTTTTTCCGAGATAGTTAAAACAAAAATTGTAAAATATATTATGAATTACATTAAAAATATGTAAATTATTTATATAAAATTAGTTTTTAAAAAATACATTAATTCCTAAACTATTATTATTCTCGCCATGAATCCCATCAGAAATTTCATCTGGAATGTCTTCCATGTATTGCATTAAAGTATTATTTTGCTCGAAATCTTCATTTGTCACAAACTCTTGTTTAGCTGCATAGTCATTATCTGCTTCAAAATCAACATCACGTAGATTAGATAATTTAATAAAATTATGCAGTGCCATTATTGCTGCAATTACTTTACGTTGAACGTGTATGGTATATCTTGATTTTTCTTTTAGAACCGCCATAACTATCTATAATGCTGAAGTCAAAAAACTGTTGGTCAGTTATCTAATTTAAAGCTTAGAAAAATTCCAAGTTGAAACACTACTTTTAGAAGTATAAAAATCTGTAGGAGTGTGGAAATCAAACACACTATTTTAGAAAATTTATTTTTGAATGGATGGGTTTGTTTTGTTACGTAATAGATAACAAAAGATTTGATTAATATTTAAGTTAAACAAATAATAAAGTAAATTAAAAAAAAATGGATTTTTAAAAAAAAAAAGTCTCGAAAACTGTAGGAGAATAGAAGAAAAACTAGGAATTTTTGGTTTTTGGGTTTTTAGTTTAATTAGTAAAAACTCCTAAAAACTAGTTTTTGAAAAACCATTAGGCAAAATTATGATGGGTGAAAAACTGATTTTTGCAAAAACAAAAATTTCATGGCTTTCCACATTAAAGTTTAACCCTTTTGATCTACAAGGATTCTCAGTATCTTAATATGTCCAGGGATGCAATTTAACCACACAAAAGACTAACAATCGATTGGTTTTCTTCGACATGCGTATGATGAAGTGCTCAGGTGAGATTATCAGGTAATCAATTGATTCGATTTTCCATTATTCTTTGTCCAAACAAAGTGATGATGTATTTGTATGAAATATAGAAGTAGAGTTTCGACAATGCTTATTGTCACTTCAGTCAGTTAACTAGTTAGTTAGTCTTTGATGAATCATACTTAAGAGGGTTAAACAGACATATTTGCAGGATCTTGGAATTTAGGATTGTTTGAAGGAAGAGACAGTTAAGAGATCTCTAGAGCAAATACAAACACACGTACCTCTATTCGTTTGACACATACCAATTTGTGACAGCTTCTCATCTAAGGCTCAAAAGTGGCCATGCGCCATGAGATGGCAGAGCAGGGCGGATCAGAGGAACCATGCTTGCATCTTCTGCACAAATTGTAAACAAAACTTACATGCTCTTGATGAGATAATGATAAGAAAAAACATAGGCAAAGGAAAAAAAAACAGGATCCCGTTTACTTGCTCTTGATTAGAACAATCTCCAGTTTATTATTTACCTACAAAATCTATCCTGGAGTTAAGCCAAGACAGTGCAATACTGCAATTATTGATAACTAATATAAACTTCGAAATTACAGCTCAGGTTACTTTGCACTAATGGGCTTTTTTGGGCCTTTAGTGGGAAACGAATTCTGGTGGTTTTCGTTTATCTGGCCCATACCAATGTAAAAGGCCTCTCTATTTGTCGTTTTGATATTCTTTTGACTAATTGTTATATTATTATTATTTTTGATGTAGCACACAAATAATTTGATATTTCAACGATAATTCATTTTTGTTCTAACAGAGTCTGTGGATTGGCTTCGCGATTTCGTGCTCTGTCACCGAAATCTTCAGCTGGTTTCTCCGGTGATCGACTCTCACGGTTCGGTTTAATCAATCCTCCCGATAAACTCTTCTTTCATGTATACATAGCTAGAGAAATTTCTTCGTTTTAGAAGCATAGGTGAATTTCCTGATTGCGAAATTCAAATCCTTGACTTTACCAGCTCGAAGGCATAGTAATCGAATCATCTCTTAGATAAATCTCCATGTCTTTGTGGCAGTTTTTCTTAAATCCAATCCCTCTGTTTACTTTTCTACTCACTTTTTTGGTCAAAGATAGCTCATTTATTAATTAAAGAGGTTCATGTTTAAAAATGTGATTTTTCTTGTTATATATTAACGATTTGAGTCAAGTCATGTTCCCTTCTTTACCTTCTTCTGGTTATTGATCATCATGCTCTCATTAATATCTAAATTTAAGGTCTTGTTTAGGCAGTTGAGAGACATATGAATCGAATGAAGAGTAGCACCACTTAGATCAGTTTCAGTCATGGTTCATTGAAAAAGATTTAACAACTGTATGTGAGCATGTCTTTGTGGTTTATCTTACAAACTAATGTCTCAGTTTGTGTCCTTAGTATTTGTATAACTCGACAGTAAAGACAAATCACAGTTGGAAGCTTTATGCTTCTTCTCCTTTTCCCCTTTTGTGTTATGACTCAGTCCTTGTGTGTGTGTTTAGGTACTTTAGGTGTCTCATTGGTCATGGACAAAGAGGTTACAAAGATTGAATATGATGACAACACTTCATCAGTTGAGGTCAAAGTGTTGTTATTCGCCAGAGCACGAGAGCTCACAGGAGTGCCTGATTTAACACTGAAGATGCCGTCTGGTAGTACCACGCAGAAATGCATGGACGAGCTAGTTCTCAAGTTTCCAAGCCTAGAAGAGGTACGTGGCTGTGTGGTTCTTGCTTTGAACGAGGAATACACAACAGATTCCGCCATTGTTAAACACAAAGATGAGTTAGCCATTATACCTCCAATAAGTGGCGGCTAATGAAACCATACCCTTGAAATCCGGTTCTTATTCTCATTCGCAACAATCAGAAATGTAATTTTGTCATAAACAACACAGAAATATCTGTCGTTTTAAAGAAAATAAGATTCCATTTGTTCCTACTACACTTCCAGATTGCTGTGTTTATCTTTAATTGGTTACTGACAATCACGACTTCTTCATTTCGATTTCGATAATCAACCAATCTAACTTGAAAAATGGAGTGTTATGACTAGTTCAGTAGCGACGTGGTCTTGAATGGTTGAGAATATCTAGTCCTGAACCGAGAACCCTTCTACTATACTCCAAACTGGCTCCATTAGACTGCGGCGATACTCCTGGTGGTGGTGGCTCTGCAAAAACAGACCAAAGTAACATCATATCTCATACTTTGGTAAGAAAAATTAGATTGAACAAAAGGTTGTTGATTTCGCAATCTGTGTAAGAACTTGGCAAAACGAAGCAGTTAAACTCTGAGAACTCAACAACAAAACTAATCATACATTGAGACATCCATCTACATTTCGTCAAAACGAAAGCTTTTGATCTGTTTTTGGTTGTTCGATGAATCAAGAGAGCTAATCAAGTAAAGCAAACCTAGTGCGTAATCCAGAGGCAGAGAAGAAGGTGGAGAAGTCAAATGTGATGAGAATCTCTCCGAATGATGATAATGAGCTCTATCTGAATGCTCGAGAGCTAGAGATTGATGAGGTCTCGTCTTGTGACCGGAATTCGACTGTGATTTATCCTGTCCAGAAATCTATTTCACCAAGCAAATTCAGGATCCTCACAAAATCAGAAGTAAAGAGAGAAGAAGAGTAAGACAGAGAGAGAGAAGACTTACAGCGAACTTAAGAGTTCGATTGTAGAGAGAAACAAGACCAGAGAAAAGTTTAACAGCGTAACCGGCGATTTCTTCAGTCTCATACTCAGCAAAGGCAAAGCCTTTGGGTTTATCAGTTTCCTTATCACGAGGAATGTGTAGATCGATTACTCTTCCAGCTTGAATCATTATATCATACAAAACCCTATCGCTTACTCTTTCATCTACATTTCCTGTTTTCAAGATGATTTAGTACCAAATCCCTCGGTGATTTTAACAAATTTATGCACCGATTACGAGATCAATGGAATTGTTGGAAAAGAACTTACCTATGTAGACGGTGCAATTGGAATTCCCGGACATGGAAGCTAATCGTCGATGTAAACCCTGAAGCGAGAAGAAGCAGATGAGAAAGAAATTGAAGCTTCGTTTTGTAAATAATTGAAATTGAGAAGATGAAGAAGATTCCAGAGGGTCGAATTGTAATTTCCGAGAAAATTGGATGTCAAAATAAATCTTTAATTTTGTTTTAGCAAGAAACAGAATCTTACTGTCAAGAAAAAAAATTAGATTCGCCGACCAAAAAAAGAAATAAAATTAGCTTCCTGAGAATAAAAAACAAAAAACAATGCAAGTATTGATCAAAAAAAGTTTTTTTTTGTTATTAACTAAGATAAAAGCATTACATTCAGATCATACGTGATTAATAGAAAAACTTTAAA